>RJWM01012367.1:0-56685 GCA_004363535.1 Dasyprocta punctata | reverse complement strand
ATTTCCTCCACCCCTCCCTCCAACAAGGACTGACATGGAGAGTTTGGGGTTGAGGGAGTTGGGCAGTTACCAGCACGTTACTTACACCAGGACTTAACCGGGGTTGTTTGTTCGTTTTTAAATTCTAGGGTTTGAACCCAGGGGCTTCACACTGTGCTACATCCCCAGTTCATTTCTGTTTTTTAAAAAAATTTTGTGAGGCGGACAGGGTCTCACTATGTAGCCCAAACTGGCCTCGAAATCTGGTGTTGCAGCTCCTTTAGCCTCTTTAGTGCTGCAATTAACAGGCGTGGGCAACCACACCGGCTTCAGGACTTTACAGTTTAGCTCTGTCACGAATGAGCAGAAGCATGAAAGATGTCTGGGAATGAGGGGGTAGGCGGGAGAAACGAAGGCTGAAGAAGGGGTTAAGGCCAGACCCCGACTGAACTCTCTAAGTTAGAAAGCCCAGAGCTTTAAACACTTTGGTCTCAGTAAGGGCCATTCTGTCCCCGGGGAGCTCTACCTGCTAGCCTGGGAAGTGCGGGATGGGGTGGGATAAGGGGTGAACTGAGAGGAGAGGAGAGGGAGTCACTTAGAGCGCACAGCACTTTTCCACCCCTTCCCGATGATTTACCACGCCCCCCGCAGTGTGCGGGGCTGGGTGGGGGCAGCGGGAAGGAGGAAGGGTGGAAAGGCTTCCGAGAGAAAATGCTCCAGGGCTTCCACTCTTTGAGCAGGACTCCCACCCTGGCCTCTGGTGCGGGAAAACCGCCCAGCTGTTTCTGATTCTTTGCTACTCGTGGCCCCGCCCGAAGGGTGGGGGACTGAGACGTGAGGGAGCCGGAGAGACAGAGCTCGGCCGACCCCTGCAGGAAGGGGCCGGGGTCTCTGTCCTGTCTGCAGGTGTGCCTCCTTAGCCTCGGCCTTCGACCTTGGTCCCTAGGGTTGTGGGGGACCTCTGGGCGCGGGGCAGGTGAGGTGGGGTGGGGTGGGAGCTAGGACTAAATGCTGTGGGGAAAGGAGGTTGGTAGGGTCAGAAGAAGCAGAGGTGATGAGCCCTACATGAGATAATCCTTTGCCTGAAGCCGGCTGCCCTCGGTGCCACTGCAGGAAGCGTAGAAAAGGGAGTTAGGACTTTCCCACAACTTCCGGTGGCAGTTTCTACCCATTTCACGGAAGAGCAGGCACGCAGAGGACCCGAGGATCTGAGTGCGTCTTGTGCGTCGCTGTAGGTTAGGGGACAAGGGGAAATCCCCACAGCCTCCTACCGCTACATGCGCCCTGACTTCAACCTCAGCCGTGGAGCCCAAATGAAGGGCGCTAGGACCCGGTGGTGCGGCATCGGTAAGGACTGGGCGCTACTGGCTCAGCTGCGCCCCGTCGCGTCGCGCCAGAGCAGGTGGGGGTGCGGCGCGGAGCGCCCCGGGCTGGTGCGGGCGGAGCCGCTCTGAAGACCGCGCGTGTCCGGGCCTCGGCCCCGCCCCACGCCGTCCAATGAGAGCCCACGGCCAGAGAGGCTGTCCGCACAGTCTGCCCGGCCGCTCCACTCCGCGCCTCGGAGCCCCTGACACCGCACCTCGTGCCGGGGCCGCGCGCCCTAGACCCCCAGCTGGGCGCACCGTAGTCAGTTTCCGGACGCTTCGACTTGCCCCCTCTCCAGGAACCTGTGCCTGGCTCCTGGACTCCACGTGACCCTAAGCCCCCAGCCATCAGCGAGCCCCATGGCCATCCCGAGGGGTGAGGCAGGAGCAGCCTGAGAAACCCTAGACGGTGCCCCATCCACGCCCCTCCGGGCTGCGCTGCCGGCGTCTTCGGGGAGCTATGCTGAGGCCGGGAGGTGCTGAGGAAGCTGCGCAGCTCGCCCCTTGGCGCGCCCGCGCCCCCGCCCCTATCCCCGCGCCCAGACCCGTGGCCCCCGACGTCTCCCCGGCTTCGGCTTCGGCTCGCCTGCGTATTGCCTGTCTTCTGCTACTGCTGCTGACTCTGCCGGCCCGTGTAGACACGTCCTGGTGGTGAGTGTGGTTCTGAGGGCTGGGTGGGTTGTGGAGGCTGGAGGCGCCTGTAGGGAATACAGTATACAGCTCCTGGCACAGGCTGTTCAGGGGACCAAGTTGGTGCTTGGACAGAGTTAGAGTTAGATCCCAGCGTGACTGTCGCTGAATCGCTGAGTGACTGGTGAGTGAACGGGGAGATGCGGCCGCACGTCTCAACTTCCCCGAGGAGGACAAGTGGGGCAAGGAGCCCCGGTGGTTGAGGGTCCCTTGGGCCCCATATGCTGCTCCCCTCTACTTAAGGTTAGGCCCTTAGGGCAGACAGAAACTGCCTTCCTATTTTTTCTCAGGGTGGGTTCAAGGAACCAGCCGCCCTTCCCGGGCTTGTGGTAACAGCTCTGCAGGGCCCTACCTCGGATCGCCTAAGATCTTCCTTTCGGAGGTGGAGAAGGGGCAGCTGGCAAGGACAGACAAGCTTTGTCTACCGGCACGGAACGCAGGGAGCTTTGGTGAAGCAACAGCACCCAGCGGGAAGTTTAGAAGTGAAATACAGTCAAAAACTATTATTCTCAAAATTAAAACAACACTTGCGTTTGCATAATCAGGGTATTTGTCTTCATCCTCGGTTTTGAGGATGTCACTTGGAAGCCTGTCCACCTGTTTTTCTTCCCCAGATGATCCTCCTCCCATCTCTCCCTTCTGAGGGTCAGAGACTTCTGGAGTCCCAAAGTATTAAGTGACTGTCCTCCGATCCATCGTTCTCAGGCCTTACACTCCAGGCGCTTCACAAGAGGGCAGACAAGGCAAGAGGGACTAAAAATGCACAGGATATCTGTAGTCTGTTATTCACAGAATTCCCCCACCCCCACGTGCTCCCCAACCCTGGGTGGTACTCATCCTCAGGAAAAGAGCTGCTCTCTCTCCTCCCCCACGGGGTGGGGGTGGGGGTGGCAGGGCAAAGAGGAAAAGTGGGCCTGAGAAAAGATTCAGTCTTCTCATCTTTCCTCTTCACATCCTCAGTCAAACTGCCCTCTGGACTGGGCTAGTGCCCCTCTCCACCATGCAGTACCTCCCTCCTTTCCTTTCCTTACTCTGCTTCTCCTCCTTTGCAACCAACGCACCCCGACCTCTGAAAAGTGTGGGCTCTTCTCCTCTTGACTTGGAATCCTGGCTGGAAGGGTGAGGGGTAGCTGGCTGAGGGGCCAGTCAGCTTGGACTGCAGATTCCTATCATTTCAAGATGCGGCGGCCCGCTCCCCGTCCCCATCCCCCACCCCCGTTTTCCTGTTGAAGAAAAATCTCTTTTGGATCTTTTTTATCTCTGCAGTGTTGGGGAAGACAAGGAGGGGGGTTCTGGATGGGGAGCAGACTGGCCTGTATCTTACATCTGGCTTGAAACATTCCTTTAGAAAGGGAAGAAGGGAGGCAGGGGGGAAAAAGCTTTTCCACGTTCATAGCGAGATCAAAACCACCCTTTACTTTCAGGGCCCAGTTTAGCTAGGGACTTAAAATTTTCAGGGTTCCTGTTGACCAAACAATATCTTGATGGCCTAGGTGGCAGTTTACTTTTAGGGACTCTTGACTGACTTTTACCAATCTGGTGGGCAGTCTTTGGGACCAATTGATGTTTAGATGAGGAAATATGACTGACAATTTCAGCAACCTAAAGACCCAGATGGGGCTTTTCCTATTCCCTACTCACTCTTCCTTTTCCTTTCTCCATTTACCTTCCCTCCATGCAGTTCAGATTGAAAATTCTGGAAAATTTCTTAGATGGAAGAGCTCTGAAAGGAGGTGGGTGAACACAGAGAGACTTAGCAGTTCCTGTGAAGTGGAAGAAGGCAGCAATGGGTCCTATATGAGGGGTGGGTGCAGAGGTTACCTCAGTCTCCTTGCCCCTCACCTTTCATAGCAGCAGGGCCCAGATGGTCATGGTCACCACTTCTAGGTAAGGTGCAAAGATGACTTCTGAAGGCAGGTCAGGTGCCCAAGGTGATTATCTCTCTTTCTCTTAAGAAAAAACCAGCAAGACTGATACTCTGTACAACTCCTGGAAGAGGCTGTGTTCCAGGAGCACAGGCCATCACTGCTTCCTCATAGCCCAACATCCTTCCTCTTTCTCTCCAGCCACTTTCTTGCTACTCTTATTTAGAGGAGGAAATGGATGGTTTCTTTTGAGGTCCTGTGACAAATAATAAGAACTAGGGGAGTTCTGTCCTGTGTGTCCCTGTTCCATTTTGGGGAACAGTGTGTTGGATATAGGAAATCACAAGAACAGGACTGTGTTCATGGGCTTACAAAAAGGGAGTAACGCAGACTGGTATCATATTAGCAATGCCGTTACCAAGAACAGCTTTCATTTAATAAGCCTTTACTAAGCTCCAGGTACTGTGGCCAAGCGTCTTAGCACTGCTTTCTTTAATCCCCATATATAATCCAGTGAGGTAGGTACTATTATTATAATTATTTCACAAGTGAAGAAAGTGCGGGATAGGATGGGGGCAGTAAAACAAAAACTTGCTGAAGTTCACATCAATTTTGGAGCCTAATTTGCCTACTCCTATGAAAGCATTGTGTGCTTCTCTTGTCTTTGGAATCAAAATGAACCTGTACTTTGGGGTCAGATGGCCTTCATTCATCCTGGATTTCCTCTGACTAGGCCTGATGGACAGAGCAGATACCCTCACTTAGTATCCCCGAAATTTTCATTTTCTTCATCTATAAAATGAAGATTGCTCCCTCTCGCCATTTTTATGCAGAAAATGTTTTGTGAATTGTAAAGTACTATCCAAGTGCTAACTAGGACGCTAACTGTTTTATTCCTATGTTCAAAGTCCTATATGTAATGGGCTGAACCATGTATACTAGGGGATATACACAAAAGGAGGGGAGATAAAAAGAGGCTATTTAGTGCCGATGATGTAGCTCAGCAGCACAGTGCCTGCCTGGCAAGTGTGAGGTAGTGAGTTCAATTACTGGTACTAAAAAAAACCCAAAAACCAAAACAAAACAAAAGTTCTTTAGCCTTTATTAAAAGGATACAAACACAAAATATCTACAAATAAACTGGGTGATGTTGACAAGGAGCAAAACTGTGACTAAAGTGAAGCTTAATTCAGCCAGGTGTGGTGGTACATGTCTGTAATTCCAGCACTCAGGAGGTTGAGTTCAAGGCCAGCCTAGTCAACATAGCGAGTTCAAGGCCAGCATGAACTACATAGTGAGACCCTGTCTCAGTCAATCAACCAATCAGTAATGAAGTTTATGGCTAGCTAGAGAGGATGGAAATTTAAATCAGCAGTCAGGTATGTATTCAACAAATAGTTACTGAGCACCTATTGTGTGCCAGATAAGTTCTCAGTATTGAGTGTATTTAAGTGAACAAAAGAAACAAAGGGCTGGGATATGACTTAGTGGCAAAATGTTTGCCTAGCATGTGTGAGGCTTGGGGTTTGATCCCCAGCACGATGTATACCCAAGACAAAAACAAGAGAGACATAAATCCCTGGTCTTTTTCCAGGTGTAGTGGTGCACACCTGTAGTCCCAGCTGCTTGGGAGAGTAAGGCAGGAGGACTGGAAGCAATTTAGTGAGATTCTGTCTCAGAATAAAATTTAGAAAAGGTTGGGGGTATAGCAGTGGTAGAGTACTTGTCCAGCATGGGGTGGGAGACCCTGGGTTTGATCCCCAGTATAAGAAAAAAAAATTTCCTGTCTTCATGGAGCAGTACATCCAAATCATGTTGGAATCTTGTTGAAATCTAGATTCTGACTTGGTGGCCTGTATGGGGCATAAGGATCTGCATTTTAGCAAGTCCCCAGCTGAGGCAGATACTGTTGCTTTGGGACCATGCTTCTGAGTAGCAAGGAGCTTTGAGTCAGTCTATCAAAGGAAGAGATATGAATTTGTTAAAAGCAGGTAAAGAGAGATCATTCCAGTGGAAAGCTAGAAAAGGACATAAAGAACTAACTTTTGGAAAGGAAAGCAAAGCTGGAGAGTTAGGCATCTGGTATCCTCGCCAGGAGCTGGGGGATTCCTTAAACATCTCTGTGCCCCTAACAGCTGAGCTCAGTGCTTGGCAAGCATGGGTTGAACAGTGAGGAAGATGGGCTTAGGCTCAGGCTCAGCATTATTAGAAACCCCACACTGACTACAGGGAGCCAACTGCTGCACAGCAGGCAGGCACCATGTTCTGCAGAGTCTTGAAGCACTTATTTAGTGGGGTATGGTAGTGGAAAAAATTATCTTCCCATCTTAGATACTGAACAAATGTTCCCACGCTCATTGAGGATGTAATAAGAAGGACCAATGTGGGCTGCAGCAAAATGAATTTAAGTCAGACCACAGGAAGGCCTTTTTTGCCAGTTTAGCCTGCCCAATTCCAGACTGTCTCATGAGGGCTGGGTTATTGGTCTCCCATTCCCGTCTAGCCCCCCTCCTCCCAAGCCCCAGTAAAAAACCCAAAAAAACCAAAAACAACCCCCCCAAAAAAAACAAAAAACGAACACCCATTGCCTAGAGCAGTACTCTGGGGCTGAACTGGAGAAGCAGAACAGTGGTGAGCCGAGGACGAGGACGAGGTCCAACTCCAACCGTCTTGATTCTCCAAACAAAGCACCACGGCAGTGGGTGTAACTCCTGACTGTGCGTCAGGCAGCCCTTTCCGGCTTGGCCTAGCCTCGGTGTTTATTTTGTTTGTTCCTGGAAGCTGCTGCCCTGATGGACAGTGCTGGGGACACTGATTCTATGGGATTTGTTAGTGGAGGCCAGCCCTCTCACCCTTCCCTCGGGACAGATGGGGCCCATCAGCCCTGCTGAGTTCCCGAAGAGGCAAGCATCAGCCCTCCTTGTGTTTGTTTGAGTTGGTGTCACCAGTGGTGATCCAGTCTGTGGGTGAGGGCTGGCTGTGGGAATGCACGGGGGAGGGGACACAGGCCCCAAGGCAGTTTAGCTTTTCCCTTCCCCCACTAGCTGCCCTCCTTTCTCCTCACCCACTTCTAGGCCCATTTTGGGGCTGTTCCCAAACCACTCGCTCACTCATAGCTCAGACCACAGCTTTTCCGTCTGTAGCAGCAACTGCTGTCCACAGCCCCCACCTGTTCTGCAAAGGGGAGGGGGCATCCTTTTGATATGTTTTGGATAGGAAAATAATGCATGCCCAGCAAGTCAGGGAAGGTGTTATGTAGGGGGTTGGAGAGCTACAAAGGAGAAGCAGAGCTGGACTGTTGAGAGTGTAGGTGAATGGTTTGATCTCTTATAGTTGCCTTTTGGGGAAAAAAGGTGATATAATCCTGTTTTCTCTCCAAAACATTCTTCTGAGGCTTGTGGGGCATCTAGTAATAGAGTGTTTCAAAAATGAGAAAATACTGTTTTGAAAAAATTGAGAATGACTCTAGCAACCCACCTATACTTTAATAGCCCCTTATCAACTAATCTTCTCATAACTGCTCATATTGGACAGACTAGGGACTACAGTACTTTATCTTGGCCTTTGGTTTCCCACTGCAATCATTCCTCTGCCCATGTAGTTCCAACCAGGACATTGTGCCTTATAGGTTGGATAAATGGATTTTAAAAGCTTCTTTTGTTAAGAAAGGCTCTAGGACCTGGGGGAAATAAAGAGAATGGGGAGGAGAACTGGGGTGGGGTCTGCCTCACCAGACCTCAGGATTGGCAATGAAAATTTTTAAGCTATGTAAGTCTCACTAGAGTTGTAAATATTAACAGTTGTCTACTGTGCCTCTTCCTGGCAGCCCCCCGGCAGTCCCTGCCTGTCACAATCTCCCTGCTGCCAAATCATGTCTTTAAGGATCAGCCATTCAAGACATGCTCTTACATGTGCGTGTAAGAGTGTTGGCTCAAACCCTTGTTTTGTTAGTTTATTTTTCTGTGAGGATCTTAATGTTCCTTAAATAAACAGGCAATGGGTTTGTATGATATGCCTACAGCTTCTGTGTATATGACACATGCCTGGCCTGTGCTGTGGGAGTGTGTGTCACTTTGGCCTTTGGCTGAGGAACTAGTAATATTGGGAGACCACTCAATTACTCTTTCTGCACTGTGTAACTATTTCTCCAAGGCTTGTGAGGAATGGTACCGATCAGCCTCTGGGAATGTGGGATGGGGAAGGGGATGACATCTCTAGGCTCTAGATACCTAACACCCACCCACTCCACACCCCACCCTGTGCAGAAAAAGGGACTGAGGTGCTCTGACAGGACCATCTCCACCTTACAGGTACATCGGGGCACTAGGGGCCCGAGTGATCTGTGACAATATTCCTGGTTTGGTGAGCCGGCAGCGGCAGCTGTGCCAGCGTTACCCAGATATCATGCGCTCAGTGGGGGAAGGCGCCCGAGAATGGATCCGAGAGTGTCAGCACCAGTTCCGCCATCACCGCTGGAACTGCACCACGCTGGACCGGGACCACACAGTCTTTGGCCGTGTTATGCTCAGAAGTAGGGGCTCATTCTGTCCTTCCCTAGCTCTTTCCCTTTCTCTGCTTGGGTGTGAAGTCGGAAGGATAGACGTGATCCTCTGTCTCCTCTACTTCATAATCAAAGAAACAGTTGTGGGCAGGGCACAGGATAAAGTTGAGAACAGACCCTCAGTACCTCAAATTTGTAGACAGGGGTCTCTCTAAATCCAGTGCTGTGGGATGAATGTACAGCATTCCCTAGCACCTCCACCATCCTCCCTCATTTTCTCTGCCTTTCCCATTCCCTAACAAAGGGGCTTCCATGCACTATAAAGCTGAGGACTAGGAATAGCTGCTGTAGTTCTTACCACCACCATCACTACCATCATCCTAACACTCCCAACACTACAGTAATGGGAACAAGAGATAAACAGAAAGGTGATATGTAAATATTTGGAGAGTCAATGGCTTGGTCCCTGTTAAGCAAAAAAACTAAGCAGAGCCAGACAGTAAACTAGGAGAAAGGGAATGAGATGGGAATGTGGAGGTGTCAGGTATAAGGGTAATGATTAATCAGTCCCCAAGAGCAGGGAGGAGAGAATAGGAAGGGGAAGGTAGCCTGTCTCTCCCTGGGCTGGGGTCTGCACTCTCAGGGAACTGTCCAGCAGAGTAGGCCTAAAAGGTCTGGAATGTGGACTAAGGCAGGCTTAGCTGCACCAGTGTGGGCATGGAGTGGGAGAGGATAATTCACCTTGAGACTTTCCAAAGGAATGACCCAAGGAAACAAGAGGTCAGATGTACAAAGAAGTGGACAGAGAACAGCTGAGGGCTGACAGAAAAGCGCAGATACTCTAGGGCAGTAATGGCAAACCTTTTAGAGCTTTCAATGATACAAACAGCCTTCTGTGGTATGCATGCCATAGGTTCACCACCAATGCCTTAGGGAATGTTCTTGGAAGGGAAGGGCATGTTGAATGAAGGGTAAGTAGGAGGGGGTGGCTCTGGGAATGATGAGGAGAGGTTTCTGAGGCTGTGTGGGTTGAAGAAGACAGATATGGGCTTCTTTCCTGAAATATCCCTCTACTTTTCTCTTTCTAGGTAGCCGGGAGGCAGCATTTGTGTATGCCATTTCATCAGCAGGGGTGGTCCATGCTATCACTCGTGCCTGCAGTCAGGGCGAACTAAGTGTATGTAGCTGTGACCCCTATACTCGTGGTCGACACCATGACCAACGTGGGGACTTTGACTGGGGTGGCTGCAGTGACAACATCCACTATGGTGTCCGCTTTGCCAAGGCTTTTGTTGATGCAAAGGAGAAGAGGCTTAAGGATGCTCGGGCCCTCATGAACTTACATAACAACCGCTGTGGTCGCACGGTCAGTACTCATGTCGGTATGTACATTCATATGTTCTGGGGGTGACAGTTTGTGTGACTAAAGACTAAATGTGAAGATGGGAGAACTGAAGACTACTGAATCACTTCCAAAAGCCCAACATTCCTGCTACAGGAGCACTAAAAAGTAGGAAAACAAAGTAACTTTTTTGTGGTGCTGGGGATCAAACACAGGGGCTTCATGCATACTAGCAAGTGCTCTACCACTGAGCATATCTCCAAGCAGAAGTGACTTTTCAAAGATGAAAAGAGCTATCTGTTCATTGGTATTTGAACATTTCTATATACTGTGCTAGAAAATGAAACACTACAAAAGCAGAATGCATAGTACTTCATACCCTAAAATACGTGAGAATTAAATAATATGTAAGTATATTGTAATCATAAACAGAATTCTTTGACTCCATAATCCCAATAGTCTGTCATGTCAAGGAAAGCCCTGTTGGTCCAGGAAGATTTCCTGGAACAGGACTTAACTGCCCTACCCGCCTCCAAGTCTCTGTCTCTGTCTCTCTCTTTCACTCACTCATTCAGTTGTGTTGGGGATTAAACCCAGGTCTTCACCAATGAGCTACACCACCCTCCTCCCCTGACAGTGTCTCACTGACTTACCAGGCTGGCTTTGAACTTGTGATCCTTCTGCCTGAACCTCCACAATAGCCGAGATTTATAGGCATGTGCCACAGTGCCAGACTTAGAAGTTTCTTTTTTTGTGTTTGTTTTCTGACACAGGGTTTTGCTCTGTAACTCCTGCCTCAGCCTCCTGAGTGCTGGGATTATAAGCATGTGGCACCACACCTGGCTAAAACAAATTTCTTTACTTGATCAGGAAGAATGGGTGGGATCTGGTAGAACCACCAAGAGCTCAACCCGCTGGCCATGCTGGTGGATCTCAGAGGACTCATGCTTTTGGCCCTTGTGATGACTAAAAAGTTCCCTGACCAGTTCCTGTTCCTTACCTGCCTCCTCCTTCCCCCAGGCTGTACGGCGATTTCTGAAGCTGGAGTGTAAGTGCCATGGTGTGAGTGGCTCCTGTACTCTACGTACCTGCTGGCGCGCGCTTTCAGACTTCCGCCGCACAGGAGATTACTTGCGGCGGCGTTACGATGGGGCTGTGCAGGTGACAGCCACCCAAGACGGTGCCAACTTCACAGCAGCCCGCCAAGGCTATCGCCGTGCCACCCGTACTGATCTTGTCTACTTTGATAACTCCCCAGACTACTGTGTCTTGGACAAGGCTGCAGGTAAGAGAAGCAGGAGGAGATATGAAGCCCATATTCTTAGCACAGGTACTATTGTCAAATCATGGTCTGTTAAGCTGTAGGAGTTAGGGAAGGGGGTTCTGTGGGAGGAGTCATTTTCCTCCTCACATGAAAACTTGGGCATGAGATTGGTGAATTATGCCTCAGTCTACCAGGCTCAGTGGTCTCCAAGTGGAGAGGAGATCACTCAGCTCCTTGAGGCTAAGTCACTCCTTTGTATTTCCAACATCTGAAGTACAGGATGTTTAAATGAACTACCTGGTTTTGGGTTTCACCCGATGTGAAGGGCTATACAAAAACATAAAATGCAGCACTAAGCCTTTAGTTCTTTACAGTCTAGCTAAAGAAATAAGATTGGGGCTGAAGATGTAGCTCAGTAATTAGAGCACTTGTCTACCATTTACAAAGCAATGGATAAGCAAATGCAAGAGAAATAAAAATAAGTTTATTTGGAAATATGGAATTTAAGCTGTTTCTTAAAGTATGTGATTATCTGGACAGCAATACAGAAGATCAGGCAGATGTTCTTTGTATATGAGCAAAGGGGTAGGTGGAAAGGCACATGACCTGTTTTAGGGACAGACAAGATCAGTATGACTAGGTCAAGGTTTCTGGCAAGGAAGATCGTGAAAAGCTATATTCAGTGTGCTGCCACTGAAGATTCTGAAATGGAATGAGGGAAGCAAGGAAAGAGGAGGTCTCTACCAAAGGTAGGTAAAGTTGCAAATAGTCATAAGCAGAAAATACTCATTTTTCAGTCTGTTCTAGGTATTTGTATGAACTTCTTGGGAATGCTGGAAAGTGATCAGGTATTTTCCTAGGAAAGCAGAGGTTACCATCTGGGTCATGATTTCTGATTTAGATAGGTTAAACTAGGAACAACATGCAGTGCAACAGAACGTCTTCTCTTTTAGTTACTGTCTAGGGTCTCTAGCCTTCTTTCTGCAGACTTAGGATGGAGTCAAACCTGTTTTCAGCTGGCTTCCATACTGTTTGTTTTCACTCATCGCTGTCATTCCTGGAGTCTAATGGCTAAGAGCAAAACTGTACACAGAAACAGGGTGGAGTTCCACCAAGTAATAAAGTATGTGAACTCTGTAGGGTGCTGAAAAGAAAAAGGTTAGGAGAGGCATTCTGATTCCACTAGTGATTTCCTGCCACTAAGTATATTTTCACATAGTCTATTTCAGAGGGTTAGTCCCTGGATGCCAGGGAATAATTCCATAACATCTGAGATATAAACCTATTTTACCATACAAAATGTATCTTTGGAGAAGGATCTTTACAGAGTTAGAAGGCAGAATGCATCATATGTGTATTAGTTTTTCTCAGTAAGATAAAATTAGGCCACATAAAACTCAAAGTGGGACTTGGAATTTGGAATATAAGTTGATCCAAGGAATATGGAGCCATGTGTTCCCTCTAAAGCAGTACTGTCCAACCAGACTTCCTGTGACAAAAATATTATCATAGCTGCATTTTAGTACAGTAGCAACCAGTCATGAGATTGAGTACTTGAAATAGGGTAATTCCCCTTATCTGTGGGGGATATATTCCAATATCTATAATGGATACCTGAAACCAAAGTTAGTACCCAAACCTTATACATCCTAAGTTTTTTCTTATATGTACATACCTATGTTAAGTTTATAATTTAGGCAGTAAGAGATTATAATAATAACTAATAAACTTTCTTTGGGTGGTGAACCTTGAATATCTGGGCAGGATGCTCTATCACTGAGCTACATCCCCAGCCCCAAATTAAACAATTTTAATAATATAATAAAACATTTAAAATTTATGAATTATTTATTTCTGGAATTTTCCGTTTAATATTTTCACATCATAGTTGACCATGGGTAATTAAAACCATAGAAAATAAAACCACAGAAAAGAGGGACTACCATGTAGTGTGATAAAGAAACTGAATTTTTAAGTTAATTTTAATTAATCAAAACTTAAAAGACTCCATATAGCTCAAGTCTACTATACACTGCAAAGCACAGTTCCAGAGTTTGAAAATGTGTTTTGATGTCAAAGAGAAGATGTAAGATCTAGCCCTTGGAGTTAGAAAAATAACATGTATAGTAGACCTAGTCAACCTACATGCTAGAGCAGCGATCTTATCTCCTAACACTGTGGATTGTATACTCCTGTCGTTGAAAAAATTGAGGATGTACCACCATCACATGCATATTTATGCATAAGTTATATCTATGTTCCACTGTCCTGATAGGTATAAGAGATGCATCAAAAATATTTTTGGCTGAGTGTGGTGGCATATGCCTATAATTCCAGCACTTGGGAGACTGAGGCAAGAGAATCACTGTGAGTTCAAGGCCAGCCTGGGCTACACAGTGAGACCCTGTTTCAAAAAAAAAGCACTGGTGGCCCTGCTGTATATGTGTGTGTGTATCTCTATATCTATCTATCTATCTATCTATCTATCTATCTATCTATCTATCTATATTTTGTGTGTGTGTGTGTGTGCGCATGCAATACTGTGGAACCAGGGCCTTGCACCTGCTAGGCAAACACTCTACCACTGAGCTTTCTGCCCCCCAACCCTAAAATAGATTATTTTGAACCAATGAGGTAAAAAGAAAACAAATACAGAAGTTCTAGCATCCCCTGCCCCATATCCCAGTGGAATATGGAGACTACTGTGGTTGAAATCAGTTAATCTGTTATCTTTCTTGAACTCTTAGCTAGTCTTTTCCTCAACTCTGGGGCCTTATTAATAAGGGGAAATGTTGGAATGTGACCCATTAAAAATTCCATGACTTTTTTTTTTTTTTTTTTTTGGTACCAGGGATCGAACTCACAACCTCACATGCCGGCACTGTGCTGCTGAGCTACATCCCCGGCATGACTTTGTTATCTATTGACAGGATCTTTTTTGCTAAAATCTGTCAGAATGAGGTCCTGAAATTTCTCTATGCTGGAGAAGACATCATCCAAGAGTTCCTACTGTAAGGGAATAATGCAGGGATATTCCTTAGGAATTGCTTGGACCTATGCATCTAGCCAGTCATGCCAGCAACTTACCTCCTTAGTCGGACAGAGATTGTAGCTCTAACAGCCTACTAAATTGGATATTATTATGTTTATTTTCTTATGAGAAAGCTCAGGCTTAGAGATATTCATTAATTTGATGAATCATACAGCTGAAAAGTGGCAGAATTGAGATTTAAACCCCTACAATTTGATGTCTAGGCCTGTGCTTTTAATGGTCATGCTATACTCTTTCCTATATAGTACAACCGAATGAAATATAAACTAAGGGACAAAATACACAAATAGAAGTCAGATCAGATTTATAGTGAAATTTCTTAGAAGAAATCATAAGCTAAGTTTTGTTGTTGCTGTTATTGTTTTATTTTGTTATGGAAAATTTCAAATGTAGAGAACTCTTGCCCAGCTTTAATAGTTATGAACATTTTTACTTTTTCAAAGAAAAATTTTTTTTGCAGTATTGATAATTTTAACCCAGGGCCTTTAAATTAAACTATATTCCTAGCCCTTTTAAAATTTTTATTCTTTTTAATTTTTGGTACTGGGGATTGAACTGACAACCTCACACCTGCCAGGCAGGTGCTTAGGCCACTGAGCTAAATCCCCAGCCCTTTTTTAATTTTTAATTTTAAGATAGGGTCTTACTAAGTTGCTAATTTGCTCAGGCTGGGCTGGAACTTGTGAGCCCCCTGCTTTAGCCTCTCAGAGTGCTAGGATTTCAAGTATGCCCTACCACTCCAAATTTAAGGTTAGACTGTGAAGGGGATAATGAAAATGTATACTGGCTGGAAGGGAATTGTAGGTGAAATCAGTGGCCTGTAGGAAGCCTTGATAGTGGGAAGAAATAAGCCTAATGCAGACAGCAGTGAGAGATGATCATTTGTCTAGTGGGTATATTTTCAGAAAAAGATATTTTATGACTTCCTTCTGAGAATGTAAGAGTGCCCAGAAGAGCTAAAGTAAGAAGTAACTTGGTTCTCACTCCCCCTCTTCCCCAATCCAGGTTCCCTAGGCACTGCAGGCCGTGTCTGTAGCAAGACATCTAAAGGAACAGATGGTTGTGAAATCATGTGCTGCGGCCGAGGGTATGACACAACTCGAGTCACTCGTGTTACCCAGTGTGAGTGCAAATTCCACTGGTGCTGTGCTGTGCGGTGCAAGGAATGCAGAAACACTGTGGATGTCCACACTTGCAAGGCACCCAAGAAGGCAGAATGGCTGGACCAGACCTGAAGATCCAGATACCTCACTCATCCCTCCACTTCAAGCCTTGCAACTCAAAAGCACAAGAACCTTGCATGCACACCTTCCTCCACCCTCAACTCTGGGCTGCTACAGCTTCTATTTAAAGGCATGGAGAGTAATCCAAAGGGACCATGGTGTCCTAGCTGGTTCCTTAGCCCTGGGAAGGAGTTGATAGGGAATATAAGAAACTGAGTGGCTCCCTGATTTCCCCTCTGTAGGTTTGTAGGGAGAGCAGAAGAGATGTAGGAGGTCTTCAGAGTAATCTGAGTTGCACTAAAGTACCATTTTTCAAGGTCAAGATTCATTTTTCCTTTCTTTGCACTGGTTTCCTAATACTTCTTGGGTGTGCAAGAGAAAGGATCCCTGGAGATTGCTTCCTTTTAATCCTGCCCTGGCTGAGAATAGATAGGACAGAGATGACCCTACATGTCCCTTCCCTGGAGACAGTCTGAGGAGATTTCTTGGTACCCAAAAGATGAACTGTAACACTGTACTACGGAGAGATTGAGATTGCTAGACAGGAGTTCAGCAGTTTATAAATTGCTGTTTTAGAGGGGAAAGATCATGTAACTATATAAATACACATTCTCTCTTTTCTCCATGTATCAGATAGCACTGCTTCTTTTGCTCACTTGCTGCCTGCTCAAACTGAGGTGGCATACAATAGGTTCCAATGCCTAACAAATCATAAGAACAGTGTGGAACAGTACTAGGACAGAATAATAGAGTAAGTCTGGGTAGGCTTAGGAATTTTTCCCCATTCATTTTTCTGAAGGTTAGCTAGGTTTGGGAATCACAGTAAAAGATAGGTAACTCATGAAGAAGGGGAGAGGTAAGCAGGCTGATCTTACAGGCCACATGAGGCCAGTGTATACTAGGTATATAGGGATCTCTGGTTTTGCTAATTTTTTTTTTTTTTGTACTGGGAATTGAACTGAAAACCTCATGCTTGCCAGGCATATGCTGTGCCACTGAGCTATATCCCCGCTCCCCCCTTTTTTTTCTTTTCTTGAGATGGGGTCTTGCTGTGTTGCCCAGATTGGCCTCAAACTTGTGATTGTCCTGTCTCAGCTTCCTGAGTAGCTGGCATTACAGGAGTGTGCCATTGCACCCAACTTGGCTTTGGTAATTCTTTAGGAGAGGACCCTAACCTTTGAAACTAGGAGTGGGAGCCAGTGTCTACATAAAGAAAGAGAGCTGGGGCTTGGAGCCAAAGTGGTAACAACTCATAAGGTCCTCCCATTTACTCAACAAATCTTTAGTGACTCTCCAAGTACTGGTGATTAATACAATTCATATTTGAAATAGGGAAAGATTCCTTCTATGCTACTACATTACCTAACTAGGGGTGAAGTAGTGGAGTCTCTAGAAATAGCAGACTCATTAGTAAACTGGAGGAAAGGACATGGGAGTCCAAAAACTTTGATGTCCTAATTGACACATGTGTTTTGACAGTGGTTATCTCTTGCCTGTTAATAGTTTAAAACAGCAGAGTGATGTAGAAATTTGCAGTTTTAACAGACCTGCATTGAAATCACAGCTGTGTCACTTGTTTTTATTTTTAGCAAGACAATTAAATTTTCCAAGCCTCTATTTTGTCATCTGTAAAATGTACCCATTTCAGATATTGAGACTTAATTATGCTCCAAACTCCAGCCAATAGACAGATACTTTTTACCAAAGCTAACTAGTCAAGTCCATCATAACCTCTCCAGGAACTTCCAATTTAGAACTGTGTGATCATGACAACAGGCTTTAGGTTATGGGCTACACACAAGGAGTTCTAGATATAGGCCCCCCCTTTCTTTTCCCAGGGTCCTCTGCAACATCCCTTAGGGTCCTCAAATATTTGTGGAGCAACTTCACTCTGCACAGGCAGCAGAAGGTTGGAAGAATCACAGCTTTGGGCCACGGAGGCAGATTTATTTGGATGATAGGACTAATATTTGTGTAACCTGCTGAGACCTGTGTGGGAGAGTTTAGGGTGGTTTTTCTTTTGGTGAGGGGATCTGCTCCAATTTTAAATCCATTAACACAAAACATGAGCTAATCAGAGCCCTTGTGGTCTGTGGTGAGGGGATGCCTGTGGAGAAATGAGACTGAGTGAGTCAGGCTAAGGGAATGTCTTCCTTGCAGAGTGGAGTCAACTGGATAACTGATGAGCCATTGGTGGGACTGGGGTAGAGGGAAATAGAGTGGGGAAAGAAAAGCTCCTGATATCTTGGACTGGGATTAAGAAAAAGTAAGCTTTGGGGGTTGTGGGGAGGTAAGGTGGTCGTAGTCAGTCTGAGTTCTAAAATAGTACTGAGTAAGTTTAAAAATATTGTCTTGTATACCAGGCTGCTGCAAAGAATCTCATGTCCCAGCCAGCTCTCCTAAGAACCACCAGGTTACTATATCAGTGATGGTTTAAGCCTGCCTTGGGATGTCAGCCTGAGTTAAATCTGCTTGTGCCCTAATGTCTTTTCATTGTGATTCTCACTCTGTGGAAGGAAGCAAGTGGACCTCTTCTAGCATTTCATGCAGTCGGTGCTTTTTCCCTGCACTATGAATTTGAGCTTGTAAAGACACAAGTTTTGCAATTCCCATAAATGATTAAGAACAGCAAACTGTCCATACAGAAGTTTGAAAAGTGAGGTAGATAAGCAAGAGAAACAATGTCTTTGTGAGCCTCACTACTGAACCTGGGTGGCCCCAAGAAGGAAAGATGGCTAAGCAATTAATTTTTCCTCTTAGTCCTTAGCTCGCCTCTGCATTCTGATTGGCTTTAGACAACTGGCGTTCATTCTGCATTATACAAACAAAAACTAATTTATTTGGAACAAGCCACAAAACTGAGAACTTTATTTGGTGCAGCAAGGGCTCCCTTTAATTCTGCTGTTACTCCTTCATTCTGCCTCTCAGTGCCCTCTCTCCCATCC
Source organism: Dasyprocta punctata (assembly GCA_004363535.1). Classification (NCBI taxonomy): domain Eukaryota; kingdom Metazoa; phylum Chordata; class Mammalia; order Rodentia; family Dasyproctidae; genus Dasyprocta; species Dasyprocta punctata. The sequence continues at coordinate 38,460 of RJWM01012367.1, read as the reverse complement.
TCCTCCACTTGATAGACATCTGTTCTTCCTACCAACTGTCTTAACCTCTCTCCTGTCTTCCACTCCTCGTTGGTTCTCATTTCTTTTGACTTTTGATATTAGATATAATAGATTGCAGCAAGTGCTATCTGGATACAAAGTTAACTTAAAAGATATTATCTCTGTTCTTTTTTAAAGAAGCCACATGACTACAGTACCTCAACAGTGTGGCACAGCCTACAGTTTTTCTTAAGAATGCCAGCCTTAACTTAGCCCTGTAGATAAGAACAACTTTTATTGTTACTGTCTCTGATCCATATTCTTGCATACAGAAATGCTATAAAAGTGAAAGGGTTTCAGATTAATTAAAAGAACCAAATATTACCTTGTGGATCTGTTTGCAAAAACTTTTATGGATCTAACTTATGAATACTCAGTGTTTCATTTCTATTCTTCCTTGTTGCAGTATTTCTTCTCCTTTTTCTCATATCCTCTTATCAAGATTACCAATCACTAAGTCCTTTGCTGAGTTCTCAGACCCACGCAGGACATGAGTTTTTACATGGCTTAATAGAAGACAGATAGTAAGGATTTTTTTCTCCCTTAGCCTTTCTTAGGTTTTTATTTAAATGCTCTCAGTGGTCATAGTGGAGAAGCCCAAGCTAGCTGCGAAGAAGGGAGGATGCCAGGAAGAGCATGTTTCTCATCCCTGGGAGGCATTCAGCTTAGCTCCTGCAGCCAAATTACAGCACCAGAGAACAATGTGATGCATTCCTGGGCAGGTCGGTGGGACCCTGGGCGCCTGGGCCTTGTGGAGAGAGGTGCCAGACACAGAGCTCTCCGTAAGCAATCCTGCAGAGCTGCCCCCTGGGTGCAGAAATGAAATACGGGAGAGCTTCACATTACACAGAGACCTGTAGCTCACACCTGGTTATTGATGGCCTTGGTGGAGGCCTCTGCCCCCACCCTCCACTTGGGAACTGCTTGATACTATGGGGGTTGGGCATCTTTGAAAAATGTTGGTTAAAGAAAGAAATGCTTCCTTTTCATTTTTTCCTCACTTCTGGCAGCCTGAGTACAATAATGACACACAGGCACACACATATAAGTTACACCTATATGGACACCCACACAGCTTTCCTCAGGATGCATAAGAGTTGTAGTGGACTCCCTAGCAATAAAAAAGCAAACATTACCAACAAATCCTTCAAAAATCACACCCACCACAGGGTCTACTCCTAACCAAGGAATATTACAAAATTACATTATCAACATGCAGGCAAGTGTTTGGTTTTCAAACTGGTACTTCCCTGAGAAGAGATCGAGGGTGGAAAATTACGACCCAACCAGAGTGGTTGAGGCTGTATAATTTCTCAAGGCTGGTTCATGCTCAAGATAGTGATATGCATCTTGTGTGTTCTGAATGAAGGAGCAATTTCCTGTAACTGCATGAAGTATATATAATTACTAAGCCTCCTGCTTATGACCTGTTATTCTTTTTAACTTTTATTGGGTTAGAAAACAGGATAGCTTTGGATTCTAGGGATGATTTCCGTAAGAGAGAGGCACTGGAAGAGACTTAACAGTACCTTTACTGTGGTAATATATCACAGTTGCTGCACTGAACTAAGATTTCCCAGATTCACTGAACTAAGATTTCCCACAAATCTTGTTGAAAACCTGTCCTGATTGACAGGGTTCAGGCAGTACTCCATGGGGTGTCATACATGTAATCCTCTCAACTCTGTGAGGTAGGGTTGCTCTCATTTTATGAGAGTGATTCAAAGATTTGTCCAAGATGACACAGACAGTGAATAGTCTAGCAAAAACTCAAACCAAGTTCTTCTGACTTCAAATCCTGTGTACTTTTCTCACAGTCTGAGGATACCTACAATTAGAAGTGCCAGAGTACTGGCATCCTTAGAACAGAAATTGCTATAAACTGTTCAAGACCAATAGTTCCAAGACTGCCAGAACAGTATATCTGAGCAGTTTACAAAGGAACAGCGTACACTTTCCTGAACCTCAACAAATACCCTTTTTACTACTGTAGCCACTACTACCATGACGATCAAGGGATTACAAAGTTTTCCACATTTAAACAACTCTGGCTCCTAGTTCTTTGTAGTTCTTTTTCCTCCCTTCAGATTAACATTAAAATTTGTTTTGATTTTATGTAATTCTTCTCCAGTGATGCTATATGTGTAGACAGAGTGGAAGTAGTCATGAAAAGCCATGAGAAGAATTTTAAGACTTTTGGCTCTTAAAGTATGCATTAGAATTTCCTTTGAAACTTCATTCTTTTAAAAAATGATGTCAATCCCTGGCTTAGGAAAGAACAGAGAATTAAAGTGCTGAGAAATATGCATTCTAGCCCAAGCCAGATGCCTACTTATGGCCTAGTAAAGATCTTGGGACTCCTAGCTGAGATGAGTAATTTATCTAGACCAATATAAGGGGTATCTACCTTGCACAGAAACCCCTATGAGGACAGACAGCATATTTTCACTTGATGAAAAATTTTCTACTAAACCAGATGTGGTGGCACATACCTGTCATCTCAGCACTCAGGAGGCTGACGCAGGAGGATTGCTTTGAGTTTGAGGCCAGCCTGGGCTACATAATGAGTCACCCTGAACTGCATAGCGAAACCCTCTCTCAAAAAGACAAAAAACAACAACAAACAAACAAACAAACAAAAACTTGCTGCTCACAACCCCTCCTCTTACCCTCATTCAAAATCTGGACCTCTGTTTAGGTGCAAGACAGAAAAAGCAGCTCCAAGAGGGTACATGCAAGGGGAACCCTTCCCTATCTGGCCCTGGAATGCATTCCATTAAAGACAGCAAAAGCCCTGGAATACCCTACCTATCCCACTGGTGTACCCCAACTGTGAAGGCAGAAGAGAAAGTAGCAGGAACATAATGTTCATCAATCACAGAACTGGGAAGCTACAGCTCCCTGACCTGGGCCCCTGCTTGAGCTAGGAGAAGAACACCTCAGGAAAACAGTCTACCTATAATCAGGATTTTTCCCCCAGCAAACCGTACTTTTTGGTCCATCGATCTTGGCTCTCACTGCTCTCCCTGCTTCCCACCCCCACTGCCTCCGCATGTGGGCTCAGAAGTCATCATCTAAAGAATTCCATTGCTCACCTCCTGCATAGCAGCACAACCCCATGAGGCCGCACACCAGATGGAGGGGATAAAAGTACGAGGTCATGGCTTCTAGCAAAAGGCTTTTTCTTAAACTAACCCTGACTCCTGGAAAAGAGGCAGAGCAGGAGAGTGTAGGGGAGCTGCTGACGACAGCAGCTTCATAGGTCTTGTGTAAAAATAAAGGAAAATGATAATGGCTCTCAGTGGAAATTTCCCTATTCCCATCTCCTGGTCTCACATCTACTTCTTGTAGGTATCTGGATAGAATACTGAGATTATCAAACCAAATGGTTAAATCCTTCCCACTGTAGGGACCTATTCAGCAGGCTGCCATACACATGCTGAGGTGGAGGCCAATCCCTGATCACATGCCTTGTTTCTCTAGGAATCTAAAGTAAAAGGAAAGGATATGAAAGGTGGGCTAGAACTCTGAGGGAATTGTAAAGGTCATCAGTAGGCCTTTGTGGTAGAATAAACAAAGACAAAGGAATGGAGGAAGATCATCATTTCTGGTATCACTAAGCTTGTAAGGAGACAAGGTACAGAAACACACACACACACACTGAGAAACAGAAGTCTTAAAAGAATTACTCAGAGATGGCTTTCTCCAGGAGGTGACTTTAGCACGAAGTGGTTGATGGTTGAAGGTAGGGAAGGCATTCTAAAAATAGAAGGAACTGGTATGTACCAAACCTTAGAAACAAGAATATGCAAGTAATATGTAATGAATTTCAAGAAAATACAATTGTATACATTGGAAAATACAGAGAAACTACAGCGCTGAGATCAAAGCTTAAATAATGTGTGGTAATTTATGTACCTAGAGTGTCAAATGGTTCAGAGTCCCCTATAAAGCCACACAAGATCTTGATCTATGTTAGTAAACACCAAGAAACCTATGGGAAAGCACAAGGATAAGTTCATGTGATACAGGTACAGGGACCAAAAGAGGTATGTATTGTAAAGGTCAACAAAATGCTATATATTATTAAGTATATATCCCTATTATTTGAAATTAGGGGCCAAGTAGAAATATTAAATACCCTATCCAGAATTGTAATAAATTAATGTAAGCTTCTGGGTTGTGAATATGGTATCAGTCAAACCAAACTCTTAAGAAATTAAAATGCAAAAACTGGTACCCCCAAATTCTGTTTGTTACATTGGGTTTTTGTGGCTAGCAAATTTATCATATCTGAGGCCATAGTGAATAGAGAGGAGCTGCAGAAGAGACTGCAAAACTATTTCACTAATAAATGAGGAGATAGTTCTAGTCTACTATAGGGCACTGGAGCAGCAGCCAAAGATGGAAGACAAATTTTCATTTCATGATCTCTAATTTGATTTCTGGTTTCTGGAATTTGCTGGAGGTAAAAACAGTTATTTCCCAGGCTTCCATCACACTTTTTTTTGCGGCACCGGGGATTGAACTCACAGCCTCGCGCCTGCCAGGACAGGCGCTTAAGCCACTGAGCCAAACTCCCGGCCCTGGTTTTTTGAGGCAGGGTTGCACTATGTAGCTCAGGCCGGCCTTGCGCCGCGTTGTAGCCCAAGCCGGCCTCGAACTCACAACGCTCCACCTACCTCAGCCTCCCGAGTGCTGGGATTAAAGGCGTGCGCCACCACCCCCGGCCCATCACACTTTTTAACAAACTTTTCCAACCCTATCATTTCTTAGCAGTTTCCTAGCACCACTTTCAGAAACAGAAAATATATTGGATTTTGGGTCTGACCCAGCATGACATTGAGTATATATTTTTTGTGTACACTGAATAAGCTGAAACGTAAGCAGTATTTTACGTTTATGCTTTACTTAACAGGCACTGTTTGGTGCTAGAAGGGAGGCAGCCACTAACAGTGATAGCATTTGTTATTATCATCTTAGTTTTCCCCCTTTCCTTTGGTAGTTTATAAAAGGTGATTTCTGAAACCTGTCACAAAAGCTCAAGGGTTTACATTCAACTATGACACCACTATGAATGTTTCAGGTTGCACTATAATTTCCCTATGTAACATAAACCCATGGAATCTGACATAAGCTGATTGCTCATGCTGGTTATTTTATTTACATTTCTGAATGGAAAGGATTTCAATATTCATAAAATATCTAACTGACTTACTATTTTTCATCTGTTCTCCCAGAGCAGGTAGTATAAAATAGGCCTAGAATGAAGTCTCAGTTTGTATTAAGTAACCAGGAAAATGTTATTGCTCAAAAAACAATTTTAAATAATTCAATATGGAATTTAAGGCAAAACCAGAGATATGATTACTGTTGATATCATCTCAAGATAAAAGTGGGAAAAAAGAGAGAGAAAAGACTAAGTAACTATGTTTCTCATCTTCAGCAAATCCTGTGGGAGAAGGTTATTTCCTCACATGTTCTCAAGGTGCTCGAGTTCACTTAAGTCTGTGGATAGCTAATGTTAGTGGATGGACACAGTCACCAGTATAAACAGGAACACAATTGAATGGATGAAAGTGGATTACCATCCAGAAATACGAATGTGCCTCCTTACCAACACACTACAAATTAGACTCCTGAACTGAAAGATGTCATCATGCATCTTACTCACCACCTGGAGGTATACCTTCTGTTAACCTATCCAAACAATAATAGTTTCTGCTTATTCCAGTAGGTTTGAAAGCTCAGATGGATTGCAAGTGAAGTAATGGTCACCAATAAATTCCGAAGTCTGATCCTCAGTATTCTACCTCCAAGTCATTGTTTAAATTATCCCACTTTTTCTTCAACTACAGCCCTGATTTAAATCAGTAAATTCTTAAATGCTCGAGAATGCTGGTGGCAAACCTATAGCAAGCATGGTACAGCAGGCTGTTTATAACACTGAAAGCTCTAAAAGGCCATCACTGCTTTGGAACAACATTTGGCCCACTCTTCTACTCCATGTACCTCAATCATTTTTCCATATTCTTTGATTACATCTCTAATTTATATAAAATTCTCAAAGACATGTTCTGTGTCTATTTAATTAATTAATTAACTAATTAATTAATTTTTGGTACTGGGGATCAAACTCACAGCCTCACACCTACCAGGCAGGTGCTTATGCCACTGAGGTAAATCTCCAGCCCGAATTGAGTCAGGGTCTCACTATGCAGTTCAGGCTGGCCTTCAACTCACTTTGTAGCCTAGGCTGGTCTCGAATACACAATGATCCTCCTGCCTCAGCCTCCTGAGTGCTGGGATTAAAGGCATGCGCCACCACGCTTGGCTTCTGTGTCTATTTTAAAACATGTTTCCCAAGGTCTTAACCCAAGTGATCCAGTTGGTATGTTACTTGGCTGAGATAGCCCAGTAAAGATATGAAATATTTTTCAGTGACTTGGAAAGAAACAATCCAGGTGGCTCCTCTTGTAAAGAGGTAGAATTGTCAAGGATGCAGAATTGCTTGGCAAAATTTGGCTTAGAAGAGTAGGCAAAGGAACCTTACTGACTGCCTTATCCCATTAATCCTAATATTCTTTTATTTTAGTTTTTTAATTAACATGGTATGTGCCTGTTTTCAGAATCAGTGACTGCAGGATGCAACGCTGACATTAACAAGTGAGCTCTTGGAAATTCAGAGTGGCCCTTTCTCTTTCTCTCTCTCTCCCTCTCTCTCATATAAAGAACCAGTCAATTTTAGTTCCAGCTCTTACCATTCCATTCTTCTTCACAATGACATTACGCTATTTCATTTTTAAAATCAGGATGGTCCTTAGTCCTTAGTAATCTGTCATCATTATAAATGAGAGGATACAAAAGAGGACAATATATGAGCACAGCAGCTTTTGTTTTATGACAGTTACTATGTAAATGTGAGGTGATATATTTCTTGGATAAGTTTTCAGTTGAGGAGCTCTTCATGTTTTTTTATTTTTTGATAAATTTTAAACTATTCACATAAACATACTGTTTACAAAAACATGATCTTTGGCAGCGCAGTATAAAGATAGAATTCTTACAAGTTACATATTTGAAAAAGAACAAAATAAAGACATTTTCTTCTATATCTTCTTGTTTGATTTCAAAGAACTCTAACCAAATGAATTCATCTGAAAGGAAGGGCCTGCTATGAGTCTAGATTGACTTTTTGGGTTACTTGATGTAAGGCACTTGAAGTAACTCATCAGTCACTTCCAATTAGATGAATATGAAAAGATGAGCTAATCTATTGTGGCAGTAGCCTTTACTTTATACTAATACATTTACATGCCCTTCTGAAGACCCCTATTACTAGGCTATAAGCTAATTGGAACATGGATTGTACTTTATATTTTATAAAGGTACCCAATAAATATTTATTGAATGAAAGAATGAGAAAATAAGTCCATTAGTAGTAATACCTTAATGCAATGAGTTTACACCTCAAAGACCTATAGTGTGTTACAATTATTAGCATATTACAGCATGTTATATAATGACATAATTTCAAATGCTGAGGCTTTTTAAAAACATAAACTTCAGCGGGGCGTGGTGGCACACGCCTTTAATTCCAGCACTCGGGAGGCTAAGGTAGGAGGAGCGTTGTGAGTTCGAGGCCGGCTTGGGCTACAACGCGAGCCCAAGGCCGGCCTGAGCTATACAGTGCGACCCTGCCTCAAAAAAAAAAAAAAAAAAAAAAAAAACAAAAACAGGACTGGGAGTTTGGCTCAGTGACTTAAGTGCCTGTCTAACAGGCGCGAGGCTGTGGGTTCAATCCCCGGTGCTGCCAAAAAAAAATAAAAATATAAATAAATAAATAAAAAATAAATAAAAACATAAACTTTGATAACACATTAAGGTAAGCCTACTGGAGTCTTGTTCAATAAGCTGACACTAAGCGACTCTCTGAACTTCATGTTCCAGTAGTTTCTGTTCTGTTGTGTATCTTAAAGGTGGTATTACAATAGCTAAAATAGACCAAAAGCAAATTAATAAGAAAGATCTTCATAGCCAGGACTTAGCTGAATTAGAATCCCCTGGCTCTCACTAAGAACTAAGCCCCCAAAAGGATCGGACTCAAGTAAATAAAAAAATCCAGCTGAATTTTATCAGAGGGAAAAGTTTCAACTTTGAATACCCCAGGAACTAGGGATGAATTATGTATAAGATTAGTAAAGTGTCTTCATCCATGCCCCAGCCAGAGAACATTTTTCTACCTCACCATGACTGAAGGAAAAACAGCAATGTGTTTGCCTGCCAAGAACAGCTGTGGCTGTACTCTCCATAAGAGTCTAACACCGAGGGATTAAAATTTAATTGTAAAACTGTTGCTACCTGGGAGTAAAAGCTTGAACTTTGGTTTCAGAAAGAAATTGGGACTGCAGCATATTAAATAGATGAGAACAGGAGCTGACAAGTACCTAACAGAGTGTGTGAGAATATGTTCCTTCTTAAAATTTCCCCCAAATCGTTTCTTGTGCATTCTCTCTCGCTCTCTCTCCTATTAGCTGCTTGAAATTACAAGATGAGGTCAGAAGGAGCTTATGTGGTATGAATTCTCTGAATATCTTTTCTCTTAATTTTCTTGAGCATCACTTGAAGCCCAAATAATTTTTTTCTTAAAGATGGCTGCTATCAAGATGGATCTAAGGCAATATGAATGTTATTAGAAAAAGATAATTTCTTCCCCTCAAATTCAGTTAGAATACCATTAAAATCCAATCTTTTGCTGGGGATTTAGCTCAGTGGCATAAGCACCTGCCTGGTAAGCATGAAGTCATGAGTTCAATCCATGGTACCAAAAAAAAAAAACCTAATCTTTTATTGAGACCTCATTATCATTAAGAAACACATGTACATTTCTTACCTATAGACACAACTACTAGAAGTATACCTGCTACATAAAATCTCCCCTTTAACAAAAATAAAAATTAAAAATGCCAATGAATTATGATATTTTAGATCAAAAGTTAAGTCTATTAAGCTAAACTCTCCCCATAATCCTTCTTACACTTTTGGATATTGAAAGACTGATGTTGAAACATAAGATATATATACACAGATAGACACAGAGAGACAGAGAAGACCGATGTTGAAACATAATATATATATATATATTTTTTTTTTTTTTTTGACACAGGTCTCACTATATAACCCATGCTGGCCTCAGACTCAAGGCAATCCTCCTGCCTCAACCTCCCAAGTGCTGGGAATACAGATGTGCACTATCGCATCTGGCAAATTACTTTTATAATTTTATAAAACATTTTTAGACTATTTCAGAGAGTCGATCACATTCCTTTTGAATAGTTATAAACCAGGGCCTATTGTTTTCTGCAGTATCACCATACAAATTAGGTATTAGAAAGGCTGAAGTTATTTGACTCTGTTATATAAATGACCAAACAGCATTCTTTCTTACATGGCTAATTAGTGAGAAGAGGAATGTAACTGGAGTGATGCAATTTAAAAGACTGAAAAGCAAATGTGCACGCTCTATATTAGAATTCATCCAATAGACTCAAATACTGTGAGGAGTTCCTTGGACAGTGTTTGTCTGCTGAGGTCTTTGCCTTTGCAGTAAGGATACATACAACCTAAATACCCTTTGATTTTTCTAGCAAACCACATTAGCTTTTTCATTTAAAACTCTTCTCCAAATTCAACGTTGGCGGGGTGGGTTTACTGGGGACTGAACCTAGGGCTTTCATACTGAGCTACACCCCCAGCCCTTTTTTAAAATTTTTTGAGCTAGGGTCTCACTAAGCCACTAAATTGCCCAGGGAATGCTTAAACCTGTATTCCTCCTGATTCAGCTTCCCGGAGCACTGGGATTACAGGTATGTATCACCATAACTGGCTCAAATCCCACCCTTACAGGAAAAGACTAACATAGCAGTCATTTGACTACCACATTCAGTCATTATATATCCCCACAGCATTACTGTATCTAGTTGGAAATTTATTCTGTACTTGTTTTGATGTAAATTGTGAATATATTGTTGCAAAAATATATGTATCATGACTAAAATTAATAAACTATCTTATATATTATGAAATTTTAGGCATTTAACTTAGCTTTGATGATTCAAACTTTCCATCTATAACACAGGAAGATTATAATCTCTTGTTCAATAAGAACAAATGATGTAAGTATAAGCTCTTAAAAAGAAAAGGACAAAAACTAGTTAAAGTTCAAGTTACTCTTAGTTTAGACTAGAATTCTGATTCATAGGTCTTTGGAGCATTAGCAATATGAAGTCAGGCATGGAGGCATATGGCTGTATCCCCAGCACTTTGGAAGGCTGAGACAGGAAGATTACAGAAAGTTCAAGGCCAGCCTGGACTACATAGTGAGTTCATGGCCAACCTGATTTACACAGTAAGACCCTGTTTAACAATACAAAATAGAAGAAGAAGAAAAAAGAAAGAAAGAAAAAAAGAAAGAAATCTTATTGGTTAGAGAAGGGTAGAAAACTCAAAATTTTAAAAAAAGTTATTCTTCAAGATTTTGTTTCTTTTGTATTCCTCTGTTTGTTTTATTCAGAGAACTATGATTTGTATTTAGACAAACGTGTTTTCTAAAACAAAGATCAGTAGGTCTTCTAATGTAAATTCTAATAGTAATAGTGTAATGGGTTTAGAAAGAATGATTTTCATTAATATCTAAGCATAGCTCTTTTAAAAACTGCTAAATAGTCCATGTGCCCTAAGTACTAATGATTTAGCTATAAATATATTAGTAGCACTTAGTGACAGGATATCATAAACCTCAAAATGGAGACTTATAGTTTGAGGGAGAAAAATTATTACATATACTGCCAAACAAATTCAGGGAGAACTTTTATGAACTTCATAGTTCACAGGCATATGTTAATAGGAAGAAAGTGTGCTTTCCACAAACTTCAACTTAAACTCTGAGGAAAGGATGTATACATGCATTAAAAAGCACATTACCTAACTTTCATTCTTTTTTCTCCTTGTTTGAAAAGAAGAGTTTAGTACTTAAAAAAACATTTGAATAAAGAGTACTGGCAATTTCACAAATTTGTGAGTCTGGATTTTTTTTTTTTTAAGAGAAACAATGAGTACGAGGGATGAGAATACTTTTATTAGAAGTAGAGAAAAACTTTTCTTTTGCTACAAATATCCAACTTAATAAAGAAAATAAAAATTGGTTATGCCAGACTGCCAAAACAGAGATTTCAGAGGCACTAATGATGGAACAAAAATGTAAACATTCAAAATTTTTGACCTATCTCACAACAGGCTCATTTGATTATCTACATAGTCTCTGAAAAACACCTCCAATGTAGTACTGTGGAAATAGTAAAGAATAGAACAATATGTACTTTACAAGAATATAAGCTTTGTTACAATTCAAAATGTTTAAAAAACTTTACTAGTCCTCATGAACTAAAAATGTCTTATAGCTTTGAAAAAGAATCCATTTTCAATTTAATTTCTAAATGTGGCCTTACATATTAGGTAAAGAAGTATGCAACTATCACAGGTTTTTAGCATTAATGTAGTCAGATGGAAAATTAAAAAAAATATTTCTCCTATGAATAGTTTTCATGTTGTTACAGTGAAAAGTTAAAAACATTTAAAAATCATATATTTTTCTACCATTATATATCAGCATATAGTTATAATTGTCTATCAACTCTCCTAGTTCTTAAGATGATCTTTGCCCTGGAAAAAATAATGAGAATAATGGAGAAACCTTTCCAAAAGTTGTGTTTAGTATTCAATAAAAGACACTTGGCATTTATATTTGCTTATTTTAAAATGCAATTTGGGGAGAAAAATTTTAATTATTTTTATGAAGGGCCTGAAGAAACCCCAGTGAGACACTCTGTGGAGAGGTCCTTTGTTAGTATAACATCTGACCTTCTATATCTTTGGAAATCATGCAACTTGGCTAATGTAGTCCTTAAAGAATTAATCAAGCAGATTGTAAGGCCCTAGTTACAGTGAAGCCAGCCAATTATGAGTTGCTCAGAAATTCATCATTGGCATGTCCAACCACATTTTCCCACATAAAGATTAGTAGAAATATGTGGAAGCAAGGCCCATTCCCACCCTAGCACAGCTACAATATGTGTTTAGTGAAACTCAACAAAGTTTTGCTTTGCTAAAACAGACAGTTTATTTGGAAATCTTTTTTATTCTTGACTTTACCCAATTTTTTTTTTTCTGCCAACAGGGCAAAGAGTGCCCTATTCAGTTAAAATCTAAGTTGGGGCTTTTACATTCAAACACATCTCTCAATTCAAAGCACTAAAGTCACATGAATCAAGCCTGAACTCATCGGTAAGTTAGTGAAATCCCCAAAGACAATCTTTTAAGTCTTCACTTATGTGATAACACCCTTCGAAGCCTTACTTAAAAGAAAGCTTTCTCTGCAAGAGAGAAATGAAAGGGGCCTGAGTAGATGAAGATTGGTTCTCTAAGGAGAGGGCAGAGCTGCTCTTAAATAAAGAAGCTCCTTTCAGATAAGCAGAATCAGATTCCAGTTCAGTTGGTTTGCTGGCTACCCTTACTTTGAACTCTCATATTTAACCCAGCAGGCTTCAAAGCAGGTGAGAAAATAACCTACCACTTAAAAGCAATTTTTTCTTTTTCAGGAATTCTGGCCTTGGAGAGTATCAGCTCTGATATCAGCACATTCCACATCTCTAGGGATTTATGCAACTTTTCATTGCTCTATGTCTAATGTCAAACCAGATTTTCATCTCAGCCAGGAGAAAAATCAGGGGAAAAAATCCTAATTTGGTAAATATGCAATTTTACTCCTTATATCCTTATACCATGCAAAAGAAGGGGCATTACAACCATTAACCATTCTAGTTTATTCCCTTCCATTTATCTAAATCTAATTACAATGAAAATTATTAAAAATTGTTAATCTTCAGTGCCTGGCATCATAAAAAAGCAGTTTTTATAACAAATACATTTTGAGAAATTCAAATTGAATTTGTTTCACCATGTAAACTAACATAAAAAGATATTAGGCTAGGTGTGGTGGCACATGCCTGGAATCCCAGCACTTGGGAGGCTGAAGCAAGAGGATCACAGTGAGTTTCAAGCCAGCCTGGGCTACATAGTGAATTCAAGGCCAGCCTGAACTACACCATGAGACCATGTTTCAACATACAAAAAATAAACAAGAAAAACACTAAAAAGATATTAGATGAGGAAGAGACAAAGGTATCAATGAAAACATTTAGGAAATTTTCTTAAATGATTTTGTCTTACTAAATAGCAGAATTAGTATGTTTCAAATATACTTCATCAGTTCCTACTTTAGTTGGTCATCAAATATCTGATTTAATTGAAAATCTGGGTGTGGTGGTGCATGCCTTTAATCCCAGCACTCAGGAGGCTGAGGTAGGAGGATCATTGTGGGTCAAAACCAGCCTGGGCTAAAAGTGAGTTCAAGGCCAGCCTGAACTGCATAGTGAGACCCTGTCTCAAAAAGTAGGGCTGGGGATTTAGCTCAGTGGTTTAACTGCCTGCCTGGCAGGTGCAAGGTTGTGAGTTCAATCCCTGGTACCAAAAAAAAAAAGAAAAAAGAAAAAAAACCAAAATCCTTATATAGGTAGCTTGCAACTTATCAATAAAGTTGCCTGTGGCAGGAACTTGAAACATTTTTCCTCTTTTTGTGGTTAACATATAGATATTGTACCAAATGTATAGTATTAATAGCATGATACTAATAGTATCATTTAAATGACACTCAACTACCATTTATGCTTCAGTTTTTATCGAAAAATACATTTTGAGCTTACTGTTAGGACTTATCTCCTTTTATAGCAGCACTCTGGTGACAAGGATGACAAGGAGAAGGAAGAACAGCTAATACCTACTTTATATTGTGGGTAGACAAAATTCTAAATTATTATTTATATATAATTATACATATATATTATATATATATATATACACACACACACACGCACACACATATATACTTTTTTTTTTGTACCGGGGATTGAACTCATGACCTTGCACTTGCCAGGCAGGCACTTGTGCCACTGAGCTAAATCCCCAGAAATGCTTGATATATTTTAACTCATTTAACCTTCACTCAAATCTATGTAGCAGTACTAGTCTCATTTTATCATTAAGGATAGAGATAATGAAATAACTTACCTGAAGCTGCACAACCAGTAAATGTCAGGGGTGGAATTTAAAGCAAAGCAGTTTGGCTCCAGTGTCTACCCATAATCACTCTGCAATTCTGCCCCTTCTCCATTTGGATGAGTGGCACTACTGAGATGTTCTACATTGCAGAGATTGGTAAGAGAGGTTTCTCAAGCTTTAAATGTGCACATAGGATAACCTGAGGATCTTGTTAAAATGCAGATTCTGATTCAGGAGGTCTGTGGTAGTGCCTGAGGCTCTGCATTTTTTACCAGCTCCTGAATGAGAGTTGGGCCTTTGAGATATAAACCACACCTTATGAAATAGTGCAGAAGTAGAATTTGAAGCTCTATCTCTCTTGCTGTTTGTCTGCCAGGGCATTTATAGGTTGTGTTTAGAAGCTGGAGACTGCCCATACTGTCATCATTTTCCATTAACTCTTAAATGGGACCTGCTTTTGAAACTGCTGCATGCCAGGTACTGGTTTGACCATACTACTGGTAAATATTTGTCTTGAAGAAAATTAAAATGTACATTTAAATGCCATAAGGTTAAAATATGGCTGTAAAAGTTCACTGTCAGTGACATTTTATTTATTTATTTATTTATTTATTTATTTTTATTTTTTGCGACACTGGGGATCAAACTCACACCCACACACCTGCCAGGCAGGTACTTAAGCCACTGAGCCAAACTCCCAGCCCTAGTTTTTTGAGACAGGGTCACACTATGTCACTCAGGCCGGCTTTGCACTCGAGTTGTAGCCCAAACCGGCCTCGAACTCACAACACTCCACCTACCTCAGCCTCCCGAGTGCTGGGATTAAAGGTGTGCGCCACCACGCCTGGCTTCTCAGTGACATTTTAAATTTTATGTATCACCAACCATACAAAAACCAAAAGTTAAGTGAGTAAATACTTGTTTATTGTACATCAACTAGAATCACAATATATCAATAACTTTTAGTCTTAAAAAAAGCTTCCACTTTAAAATATGTAATTCTTCATTCTCAGACTTTGCTAGAAGAGTGCTAAGGAACTTATATGATGTAATCTTAAAGGCTCTTCTTGGTGACATTAGTGACCTCTTTGGCAAAGGCAGTCACTGTAAATGAATATTGATGGACAGAGCATACGATGAGTACACATCACATTAATTTTAGCTAGTATATCATGGAAATACATGACTAACAGTTGCTATGTATCTATTTCAGATTTTAAATCTCTCTCCTAACTCTATTTCTCTTCCTTCCCACTCTACTGCCTGAGAGGAATTCACAAACCATTTCTCCTGCTTGCCTGTTTTTAAAATGCACAGTCGTATATTTTCCCCCAGCTGCTAAAATTGATAAGCCTCCCTTTCTAATTAATTTTTGTCCATAAAGGATTACACAATAATATCATTTCAATTGGAGGTGTATTCACTCCCTAACCAGCACCCTTGCAAACAACAGAGTTACAATATAGTCAATCACTAAGTTTCCTTTTTACACTAAAAAGAAATAGAATAGTCAGTTTCCAACCCAAATATCTATACTCCCTGAACAACAGTGGAAAGTCATTCTTCTTGACACTTGACCTAGAATCAAATGCATACTTAGACTCCTACGCCTACAGCCAGTGGCAACTGAATATATTGTACAGTCGACCTTCTGGGAAAATGGGAAACCAGTGCTCTAACCATGGTGGCAGAATAAAGCCAACTAATCTGTAAGGCACAAAACAAAATATTCTTAAGGCAGGAAAAGAAATTGGGAGGAAAATAGGGAGTTAGAATGGAGTCACACAGAGAAAAATACACATTACCAAGCAAGGACTAGTTTTTCTAGGATTCTCAGAGCTTTTATTTTGGAAGTAAAATGAATTACTTTCTTTTAAAATTTTAACTGCTTATTACCCAGTAAAATTATAAAGATATAAAAGAAAGATGCATTTTTATAAGACTTGGAGACATAAAGGGAATTGTCTCTGATAATTTTACCTTGAGCCAATGACATTACAAATAGTCATGGGAAACCCTCTTTAAAGTTAGTCCTCAAGTAGTTCCTGTGTCAGGAAATGGGGAAGCAGTTCAAAATTAAAGGATAAAAATAAAGGCCTATACATGGCTCTATGCCCGAGCTGGGGGGGAAGGTTAATAAGAAGATACAGACTCTATAACTGGACAAATCTTTTAACACAAAACATATTCTATACCTGGGGCTACCTTACCTACTTATTCTCCATCCTAGTTGAACTCTTTAATATAAAGTTTAGTAAATCTTCAGAACTGATGATATCATTTAAATGGAATAATCAAAAGGTTTGGTTACAAAATACAGAAATTTTTTAAATGCCAAAGAAAATGTACTAAAGGCAAGAAAGTTAGATTATTCTAGTAATGAATGAGGTCTATCACCAAAGGTGATCTACAAAAAACTTTATAATATCACAGCACTCTATTCTTTAAACTTTTAAGCAACAGAAGTATACTTCAAGTTACCAGAAACTTACATTTGCATATTATGGCAGTAACTTTACAAACATCTCTACTGCTCATCTGAGTAATCACAAACAGGTCAGAGATGGTTTCTTGTGTGCTTTACAAATACTCTATACAAGTCCTTGAGATCATACTTACAGCTTTAGCAAAAACACCCATGATTTCAGGAAATTGGTGTGTGAGAAGAGCTATCATTGCTGTAGAAGAACACAGTCCTGCTGTAAAATGGATGAAAAAAGGAAGTTCCTTCTTTGGATACACAGAAACATGATGAAAGGCTGCAAAGGACAAAAAGTAGAAATGAATTTTATTTTGCAATATAATGTAAGCTAGTCAATATTTTTAGATTAAATCTATTTTAGAAAACTAAAAAAGAAAATATTTTTTAAGAACAAGAATTCTCTGCTCAAGCAAAGTACAAGGAGAAAGTTATCCATTATTTATTTTAGCATTAACAGCATTTCTAAATAGCTAGATGACCATACTGGGATCTGGAAACAGGATGGCATCGTGGGAAAGAACACTGATTACAAAGTCATGCTGAGGTGGTTTTGAAAAAGAGCTTTGTCAGTTATCAGTGTGTGATTTTGAGTAAGTTGCTAAAGCCTATAAAAAGTTGCTATGGAGTTGTTATGATGAACATTATAAGCATTTAGTAAAATGTGAGTTATCAATTCTTGTTCTTTGGAAGTTCAGAGAATAGTTAAAGAAAGAGAGATGTCATAGGCAATTTTCTCAGAAGCATTAGTTAATAATTTTACCAAGATAGTAATATGTTTTCATTACTCACTATAAAAATGAACTAGAAAACTAAAGCCCTAGATTCTGGTCATAAATTAATCCCTTTTCTTACTCTACTACATTTACACACTCAAGTTTTATTTTTCTACTGATTACAGATTTCATTACCAGTTATATTAAAATATTTATATTTTATTTAAAATTTTAAAAATACCTGAATAACAATGCAGAGATAAACTTATAATAGTGCCTAACACACAGTAGACACTCAATAAAATTCTATTAAACAGAGAACTATTCTGAGACTTCATTAGTTCTGGAAGTTGACAGCTCTGGGTTGGACACTAACCCAGGAATTCCTGATATACAGTAATATCCTGCATTAGTAAGGGATGACTAACTCAGTGCTGAACCAAGGTAAGCTATAAATTTCACTTGTTTCAAAACAGTGATTAACAGAGATTACATGTAAGCTTCCTTCAATAGCTACAATATTTTTATGTATCTTACACAGTTTCATAAAGTTTATACCAAAAACCAAATTCATTTTAAAAGTCACAAAATTTTCAGAGTCTTGAGCCATCTTTAAAGTACAAACACAGTAGAACTGAATTTTTTAAAAGTTAGAAACATCACAGATACTCAGGAAGCTGAGACAGGAGGATTATAAATTCAAGGCCAGCATGGGTAAACTAGATTCTGTTTCAAAAAAGCTAAAGACAAGGGTTGAGCTGGTAATGTAGCTCAGTACAAGGTCCTGGGTTTAATCCCCAGTACAGAGAGAGTGAGAAAGAGAGAGAGAGATTGGGATTGGAAACTGTAGACAGCATTGTGTTTTTAGCACTCAAACGGCCCTCAGTCCCAGCTCCTCAGCTATTAGAGGCCAATTTCCTGTAGCAAATAAAAAGAAACATGCCTTGGTATTTCAGAAGGCAGGAAATACAACAGAAAAATTAATAATGTTTAGTATTTAAAATACTGTTTAGTGTTTTATGACTTATAGTCATTTGATTTTTTTAGTAATCCTAAGAGATAGATGGTATTATCCCTGTTTTATATGGCAGAAAACTGCATAGCTTTAGTATAAAAATTTCTTTAAATATGAGCTTCTTATACTGCAGGAGAGACCCAATTATTTCTTTTTGGATTGCTTTTTGTAGATTCATTTGTCAGTCAATGTTTGGCTAATAAATCAATATAATGACTGACTGACTAGTACAGAAATACTCTCTTACAATGAAAGTTCAAATTTCATCACCGTTTATAGAGAAAAATTTATCAGGAAGCATAAATAGCTATGTGAACTAGGGGAAGAGTTCAAGTCTGAACTTATGAGGTACATAAGCAAATTCCAAAATGCTAAAAGGCATATCAAGGTTGAGGAATTAAGAACAAAAAAAATAAGTACTCCTGAGTATTAGAACTCTATACATTACTAAATTTTTGTTCATTCTACCACAGGCAGAGATAGGAAAAATATTCTAAGAACATATACTATAATCAAATATATACTATAATCAAACATATACTATAATCTAGCTTACCCTTTTACTGCAACCTCCTGGAGTTTACACTCTATATGTAGTTAGAATTAATAAAGCCTTACCAAAACAAAACAAAACAAGACAAAACAAAACCATCTGGTCTTGTAGACTCTGATACATGAAAATTACTCTTAATTTATTTATGTTAATATACAAAGTTGGCCTTAGACAATTTTTGTAATAATTACAAAGGGGGTATTATTTTAGTCTAACAGACTTTTGCATACTGACGTTCTATATTTAAGATCCATTGCTTTGCTTAAAATCTTTGTTATTTTTTAAATGGAAAAATAATGACAAGAACAAATACTACCACCCTCGCCGTAGGAAGGAAAATGAAATTTCTCTCACTAATGATCTCCTAATTGCCAAAGTCAATAGATTTTGCTCAGTAACTGCCTTCTTAGATACTCCTCCTCACTTGGAAATTTCTTCCTCCTTTTAGTTTCTAGAATATCTAGTTCTGGCGCTTGTGTTATCTCTCTCACCACTCCTTCAATAAATCTTGAACTATTTTCCTGCCATCAATTCCTTAGACATTTTTGTGCCATCATGGTTTTATCCTTAGTTCAGTTCTTACACTTCACAATTTCTTCTAGTGATCTCATTTTTGCCTAGAACAACTTTTTCCTGCTTTTTCCTCTTTTCCCACTCCCCTTCCTTCCCCCCTCCTTGCTTCCCTTCTCTTCCTTTTTTTTAGACACTGTATTTCCCATGTTGCCCAGGTTGGCCTCGAATTCACATCAGTTTGCTAGTATTTTCCTGAAGAAATTTGTATGTATAAGGGCTACTGTTCAACAATTTTCTTGCATTTCGCTGTCTGGTTTTGGTCTCAGGACAATATAGGCCTCACCAAATGAGTTAGGGAATATTCTCTCCTTATTTTATGAGAGCTTGTGAGAGCTGGCTTTTACTTCTCTTACAAATGTCTGTAAGATGATTGCTGTCTAATCTTTGTATCCTTCCTTGCCTCTAGCACAGGATTTTGCCCAACAATACTTGAAAATGAATTGAATCATTATGCAACTATATCCTAGAAATGGCTATGAAAGTATTTAAAAAGTTCCAAAAGGTTTTTATTTCTTCTCCCTCTCCTTCTCTCTTCTCCTTCTCCTTCTCTTCCTCTTCCTCTTCCTCCTCTTCTTCTTCTTTTTAATGGTACTCAAGATTGAATACAGGGCCTTTGTACTGAGCTATACTCCCACCCATTTTTAATTATTTGATACAGGTTATCATTAAGTTGCTAGGTTGCCAAACCTGGGGTCCAACTTGTGATCCTCCTGCCTCCAGAAAGTTGCAGACTACAAAGATAGAGCTGAGACTTCAACTGCTGAGAAGGAACAGAGAAATAAAAAAGGTGGCCTGGGGGTATCCTGGGAGGCAGCGGGTCTCCACCCTTTGTAGCTTCAAAACTGCAAAAATGAAAGACTTTGTTCAGAGGAGAAAGCTGCAGAGTACCATGTTCCAGAATGGCGGCAGAGGCCACAGGAGGTTCCAAAATGGTGGTGGCCACACCAGGTTCCAGAATGGCAGTGACATAAAGAATCTGTTCCTCACAATCAGGTTCAGAGTGCTCAGCATTTCAGCACTTGATCCTATGGCCAAGAGAGAGGAAAGCCTGGCTACTGCTCCAGCTGGCAGGAGACCCTGGCAGCACCCACAGGGTGCTGATTTTAGGCACATCAAGAAGGCACAAGTTCTGAGGTTAAAAAGGCTTCCACCCTGACTTCAGAGGGATTGGGAGGCCAGGCAGTGTGCCCCTGAGAGGGCAGTGTGTGAATGGAGAACACGGAAGTTTGGAAAAGCCAAGAGCATGAATTGTCTAAGGAAACCTGCAAAGAGAGAGCAAGGTAGGCCCAAGAGAAGCTGTGGGAGCTAAAACCACTGGAAGTGTCAGTGGGGTGGAGTCACCCAAGTCCTTTGGAGCTCAAAACCAGATTGCTTCAGATGCTCAGTGTGGAACTCCAGGACTTAATGTTTGCCCTGCTGGATTTTGGAATTCCTTTGGTCCCAATCCTTTGTATCCCACTTGTACCCTTTGGAATGGTAACATTTATCTTGTGCCATTGTATGTTGGAAGTGTTTAACATTGTTTTCACTTGTACAGGGGCTTGTAGCTAAGAGTTTGCCTTACATCTTGGAGGAGACTTGGGACTTGGACTTTTCAGCAGTGCTGAAACTGTTAGGACTTTGGCAACTCTTGGAGATGGATTAAATGTCTTTTGCATAAAGGATGTGCATGAGTCTCTGGGGGGCCAGGGGTGGAATGTTATGGTTTGTGTTTGGATGGCCCCCCAAGCCTCATGCAACCATGGAGGCAGCTGAGTCTAGCATTTGTGATTGGTTCGTTGTCTAGCACTGGGATTGGCGGCTGCACACTGTACCTGGCCAGGGGCAGGTAGCTGGCATACTATATAAGGGAGGGAAGGAGGTGTGCTTTTCCCCCTTTTCGCCCTTTTCGCTCTTGTTGCTTGCAGCCACCATGAAAAGCTGCACCTCTGCCACCCCACCCTGCCTTGCAGCCAGCTGAATATGGACTGAAACCTCCAAAAACTGTAAGCTAAGTAAACTTTCCCTTGCTTTACTTTGGATGTCAGGTATTTTGTCTCAACAATGAGAGAAAACTAACCAAGACAGCCTCCCAGAGTGCTGGGATTGAAGATGTGTACTATCATGTTGACTCAAAGGGTTCTTAAAGTGAAGAATACTATGGGAAATCCTATTATTTGGCTATGGTTTGTGACCCCCTCAAAGATTCATCTGTTTGGAATTTGTTCCCAAGTGAGCAATGTTGTGAAACAGAACCCTTAAGAGGCAGGGCCTACTGGGAGGTACTTGGGTCACTGGGTGTATCCCCTTGGAAGGGATTGTGGGATGCCAGTTTCTCTCTCTGTTTCCAGGTGGAGATATAACCACTGATTTACCCTTGCACATGCTCCTGCTATTGCTGCTCACTTGTGAGCTGATGCCAAGGGACAGCCCTTACTACAAAGTTTGCACTATGTCATTTGTATATTGTGTTTCCAAAACTGTATGCTAAATAAATCTTTCTTCATATACCTATGAAGGTATATGAAGGTATTTTGTTATAGTAATAAAAATGTGATTAATACAGAAAATAATCTAAATAATTACTTGTAAGTTTAAGAAAAATGAAATATTTACTTACTGGGTAACAGCTCTCTATCAGCAGTCTCTGTGCAGCTGGGATAAGGGTAAAATAGATGTCCTTTCTCTAATGGGTATGGAATCATTCTAAAAGCTGAGAAAAAAATACATGTTGACATTCAATTTTATTTCATTTTCCATCCTATGCTATAGATCAAAACTATTTTGGAGATATATTTTTACAAAATTATCACATAGTGTTTTGTTTTCTTAGACATTTTAGATGAAAGAAAGTAAACAAAAGAATTAATAAAGGGAAAATAAAATTATTTAGAGAACAGTCAATGGTTTAGTTTAACTACAGCAAAACTAAAGGCAATGGTGGGTGATAAGATTTATCGGGTTATTCTTTGCCTCAGTCTCCTTATTACAGTCATAGACCTAAATCGGCATTTATAAACTTTGCTTCTTAAAGAAATCTTCATAAAGTTGTCATAACCCTAACTGCTGGAAATCTTTTAAGAAGAGTACCAAATAGAGCTGGGCATGGTGGCGCACACCTTTAATCTCAGCACTCGGGAGGCTGAGGTAGGAGGAGCATTGTGAGTTCGAGGCCAGCAACAATGCAAGCACAAGTCCGGCCTGAGCTACATAGTGCGACCCTGCCTCAAAAAAATCAGGGCCAAGAGTTTGGCTCAGTAGCTTAAGTACCTGTCTGGCAGGCGTGAGGTTGTGAGTTTGATCCCCGGTGCCACAAAAAAAAAAAAAAAGAAGAAGAAGAAGAAGAGTACCAAACGGTTCCTAAATTTACATGTGAAGTTCACCACAGTTTTCTATCAGCAGAGGTTAATCTAGTTTAGGATTCACCAAAGTGAAATCCTTTAGCCAGATCTGACCCACTATCAGATCAATTTATCAATTTTGTAAATAAAAATTTACTGGAATATATTTGAACATTTATACATTGGAATATATAAATGCTATTCATGTATATATTGTCTAAGGTTATTTTCACTATGTGTGGTGGCACTTGCCTGCAATCCCACCATGCAGGAGGATTTTGGGTTTGATGCCAGCCTGGGCTACACAGTGAGTTAAAGGCCAGTCTGGGTGACATAGTGAGACCGTATCTCAAACAAACAATAAAAGGTAGTTTTCATGATGTAAGAATAGTTTTGAGAAAACTATATGGCCTGCAGAGCCTAAAATATTTACTACTTGGTTCTTTATAGAAAACTTTGCTCACCTCTTATTTAGATTATTACCAACTCTTATGGAATTATCAAAGAAGAAATCCTTATTGATCTGTTCCACTAGCTAAGTACTCAACAAAATAGTGATAAGGTTTTTGATTTTCCTTTAGTTGTTGGTTCTATAAACTTTCGTCAAAATACAGATTTTGAGGCCAGGTATAGTGGTACATGCCTGTAATATCAGCACTTGGGAGGCTGAAGCAGGAGGATCTCTGCAAGTTCGAGGCCTCCCTGGGCTATAAAGTGAGTTTAAGGCCAGTCTAAACTCTATAGTGAGACATTGCCTCAAAAAGACAAAATACATAGGTAGACAGACAGAAAGATTGATCTTGCTTTACCATAATAACAAGTAGTTACTAGCCCTAAGTCAATCACCAAATCAGTGATAACATGAGGAAATCATTCATCACTATGTGTGAAATACACAATATAAATCATATTGTTATTGAATATTCCCTATGTGCCAGAAAGAATGCCAGGCAAGGAAGGTACACACAAGCTAAATGAGATATAGTAGCTGGTTTGGGGGACTTATAGACTACTAGAGAAAATCTGAGCTCAAGTACATAATCTCAGTTTTATTAACATTTTTATTGTCAAGAGCAGTATATGACAGTTTCCAAATAATTGCAGAGGTTCCCAAATTTTCTTGATTCAAGGACACATGGTGTCCTTCATGGCTCAGTTTATTTATTTGTGTGTGTGTGTGTGTGTGTGTGTGTGTGTATGTGTCTTTGTGCTAGAAATTGAACTTAATGTTTCACACACAATAAGCTTGCCTTCTACCACTAAGCTACACATCAGGTCTCAGTAAGGTTTTATGATGCCATAGATTGGAAAAAAAAAAATTGAACAATTTTAGTGAGTTCAAACAACTTGAAAAGTTTATGTTCTAACAACTTAGCAATTTTTAAAAAATAAATATAAATTGGAAACAATTTTTTCTTATTTTTAAATAACCATTATTTTAGTAGCACATGATGGTACATACCTGTAATCTCAACTACTCAGGAGGGTGAGGCTGAAAGATCACTGAACCCATGTTACGGTTTATACATTGTGTCAACTTGAGAAGTCTAGAAGCTTAATTAAGTTTAGGTAGCAGCTCTACATCCTGGGGTGTAGAGCACAGGCAGTTACCTGGTCATTGTGTCAATTTGAGAAGGTCAGAAGTTTAGCTGAGAGACTCAGCAGGGAGCCAGGGGTCTTATTTTGTAAACAACCTCATCCTGTGCAAATTTGTGAATGCTACACTCACCCTGGGGGTGGTGGTGTCCTGTGTACAATATAAGGGAGGAGAAGAGGCTTGCTCTTGCCCCCACTTTTACTCTGGCTGCTTTTTGCTCTGGCTGCTGCCTTGAATGTGTTACCTCAGTGCCTTGCCACTCTGCCTTGGAACCAGCTGATTATGGACTGAAACCTCCAAAAACTGTAAGCTAAATAAACCTTTCCTTCTCTAATTTTGGGTGTCAGGTGTTTTGTCTCAGCAATGAGTGAAAAGTAACTGAGACAGCCCATGAATTCAAGGCCAGCATAGGCAACATAGAAAAACCCAATTTAAAAAAAGTCAAAAAACCAATACTATCATTTCTTGCTAGTAACACAAATGTATGAAACTGTTAGACTCTGCACAACTATCTTAGAATCAAACTGGACACTACCATTCCTATTTCCTGTTCCACACTGATTTTTCTGTTATTTTTTAAATATCACAGCAAACTAACGAAGCCCAGCATTTCAAAAATATAGAAGGAAAGAGTGTGGTACAATGTTGAAACTGAACTACCTGGAGCCAGCAATTTGTACAGTATCTGACAGAGTTGATAATTCCATTAAAACTTTAAAATATCCCATGATATCCTTATAACTGCTACAGTGTTCCAAGGCTCTGACGGCAAATATTGGGAACCAAAAGGGCAAACCAATTTTAGTGAATAAACATTGAATTTACTTTTATTGATAGTTGTGGTATACCTTCCAAGAGAATTATGAAACTGCAATTGATAAAATATTTTGATTAAGCTTCTTCACTGTCTTTTTTTTTTTTTTTTTTTTTTTTTTTTTTTTGGTACTGAGAATCAAACTCAGGACCTTGTGCTTGCCAGGAAGGCACTTACACCACTGAGCTATAGCCCCACCCCACTCCTTTACTTTCTTAATGGCTAAGAAGCTACAAATTGCAGGGCATGGAGGCGCACACCTGTAATCCCAGCATTCGGGAGGCTGAGGCAGAATGATTGCTATGAGTTAGAGTCCAGCCTGGGTTACAAAATAAGTTCAAGGCCAGCCTAAACTACATAGTGAAACTCTGTCTCAAAAAAGAAAAGAAAAGAAAAAGAAAAGAAAAGAAAAGAAGAAAAGAAGCAGAGCAAAGCAAAGTTACAAGTAAGAGATCTGTTAGTTAAAATAGCCCAATTTACTCTCCAGAGAAAATACATAAATGGCCAATAAACACATGAAAAGATGCTCTACATCAGTAATCATGAGAGAAATGTAAATCAAAACCAGAATGAAATTCCACTTCACACCCATTAGGATGGCTATTATCAAACAAATATCAAACTAAAAAATAACAATTGTTCACAAGGATGTGGAGAAACTGAAACTCTTGTGGATTGCTGATGGGAATGTCAGATGATGCAGCTGCTGTGAAAGACAGTATGGTGGCTTCTTGAAAATTTAATTTTATATCTAGCAATTCCATTTCTGGGTATATACTCAAAGTATTGAAAGCAGGAATCCAAACAAATATTTGTACATCAATATTTATGGCATATTATTCACAGTAGTCAAAAGGTATAAATAATCTAAATGTCCAGAGACAGATGACTAGATATACAAAATACAGTATATGCATACAATGAAATATTACATGTTAAAAAAAAAATGAAATTCTGAAACAAACTACATGATAAACCTTGACGATATGCTAAGTGAAATCAGCCAGAAGCAAAAGGACAGATATTGTTACAATTGCCCATATGAGGTACCAGAGGTCATACTCATAGACAGAAAATACAGTGGTGGTTGCCAGAGGCTGGGGAGAAGTAAGAATGAGAAGTTATTATTTAATGTGTATTGAATTTCCATTTGGAAGGATTAAATGTCTGGAGATAGATGGTGATAACTGTTGTACAACAATAGAATGTATATAATGCCACTGAACAGAACACAAAAATGGTTAAAACAGTAAATTTTTTTCATATTTCACCACGATTTAAAAAATGAGAATAGAGTTAATACAGTTAAGAGGAAAATAGTTTCATGCTGTACATATCTGAAAATAAAATAAAATCAGACCAATTTTCAAAATGAGAACATGGCTGGGCATGTAGCCCAGTAGTAACATACATGGTTACCATAGGAGGCTTTAGGTTCTACAGAAAATTAGAGCAAAATCCCTGGCAAGGATATAAATTTTCTTTTCCTTTCTTTTCTTTTCTTTCTTTTTTTTTTTTTTTTTTTTTTTTTTTTTTTTTTTTTTTTTTTTTTTTTTTTTTTTTTTTGGTCTGGGAATCGAACTCACA
This sequence comes from Dasyprocta punctata, assembly GCA_004363535.1. Lineage (NCBI taxonomy): Eukaryota > Metazoa > Chordata > Mammalia > Rodentia > Dasyproctidae > Dasyprocta > Dasyprocta punctata. The sequence goes on along the minus strand of RJWM01012367.1, from coordinate 11,592 downwards.
ACCTTGTGCTTGCCAGGCAGGCACTTAATGCCACTGACCTAAATCCCTGGCCCTGAGTGGCATAAGCACCTGCCTGGCAGGCGTGAGGTTATGAGTTCGATCCCCAGTCCCAAAAAAAAAAAAAAAAAAAAATTAGAGCAATCTCCTAATCATATTGAAAAGCTAACAAGCCAAAGGGCATATCTTTTCATTTTCTTTTCTTACATGTATTTAACTTAAATGAACAAATGCAGAATACTATGACAGTTTCTCACTCTGATCTTCCTAAATGTAGCATTAATATAAATACATTAACCATTCCTTTCACCAAAAAATCAACTATAATGCCACTAAGTTCACTTCAAAACCAATCTAAACAACAAATCATTACAAAAACTCAAGACAATCTCATTTAAAAAGATGGCCTGTTAATGCAATGGTCAGAGATTAGTGTCACATTTAGAAAAAAATACTTACTGCCTTCCCATGTACACTGCAACAGATTAAGAGCACCTTCTATCCGTTTCCAGTGCTGAAGATGAAAGAAAGCATAGGCAACTGCTTCACTGTCACCCCGTTTCAGAATATGTTCTGGTGGTAAAATCAAACTTTTCATTTCTAGTAAATACTGCAAGAATAACATATACATACATACAACAGAAAAGAATTAAATTTTGCTTAGTTCAAACATCTACAAAAACATTCAAAATGCTATAAAGTCAAAATGATTTTTAAAAATCATATACATTAAAATAGTTCAAGTGACATGAAAGATCTTCTGAAAACTTGTGTATAAAATGCTTATACATGCAAAATGTATTTTTTATAGCAAATTCTAAAAAATGGAATAATTCTATAGGTAAAAATATGGCAACAAATGGCCTATGTGACCTTGCTAAATACAAAATGGAAACTTAAGCTGAAGAAATAATTTGAGAACAAATATTTATTTTCCAAAAAAATTAAATGTGAAGTTATAATACGATTTTGGAATAATACTTTGTGGCAACATTCAATTCTTTGTTCTTTTACTTCCATTTTATAGGTGAAAAAACTTAATTGTGGAAAAATTCAACTAAACTCATACTAAGTGCAAAGTATAATGCTTGTTAGAAAATACCACCACCACCAACAATAAAAACCATCCTTCCTGTTCTATGAGCTTCATAATGTAACAGAAAAGAGTCCTTTTTTTGAGAGTTCTTAAGTAAATAAATATAGCCAGACTATATCGATGAATGCCTTATTAGAGGCATAAACAGCATACATGGATATATGAATAGCAAGTAGTTTTTGTTTTAAAAAATATTTTTAAGATAAAATTGACATACCTTAAAATTCATTTATTTAAAGTGTACAATTCAATGGTTTTTATTATATTCCCAGGTATGTGCAACCATTATCACAGTCAATTTTAAAACATCTTGTCACTACAGAAGGAAACCCAGTACTCTTTAGTTACCACTCGCTACTCCTCATTCCCCAAACCACTAACCAAGCACTAACCTATTTTATATCTGTATAAATTTGCCTACACTAGACATTTTATACAAATAAAACCATACTATACGTGATCTTTTGTGACTAGTTTCTTTCATTCAACATAATGTTTTCAGCCAGGCATGGTGGCACACGCCTTTAATCCCAGCACTCCAGAGGCTGAGGCAGGAGGATCCTTGTGAGTTAAGACCAGCCTGGTCTACAAAGTGAATTCAAGGTCAGTCTGAACTGCATAGTGAGACCCTGTCTCAAAAATCAGGGCTGGGGATTTAGTTCAGTGGCATAAGCACCTGCAGGGCAGGTGCGAGGTTGTGAGTTTGATCCCCGGTACCAAAAAAAACATAATGTTTTCAAGGTTCATCCAGGTAGTAGCACATATCAATACCTCACTCCATTTTGTGGTCCGATATTATCCCATTGTATGACTATACAGATATACCAAAATTTGGTTATTCATTCTTCGGTTAATAGACATTTCATTGTTTTTACCTTTTGGTTGTTATGAATAATGCTGTTATTGTCATTTGTGAATAACTTCTGGTGTGAATATGTTTTCATTTCTCTTAGATAAAAACCTTGGAGTAGGCCTGCTGGGTCAATGATAATCATATTTAGAATGTATTATGATTTAGGGGCTAGAAATAAACTACTTGATGGGATTTGAGCTGATATTTAAAGATGGGTAGTTAATGTGGAAGAGCAGCCTGTGAGTAAGAGAGGGGAGAAAAAACAGAAGAGCATATTCAAAGAATAGGAGTATCTTGAATACAGGCACTGAACCAGAATAGCATAGATGTACATAAAGGATTACAAAGCTAACCTGTTACACTTTATGAATTTTTCTCCACATATGAAATGAAATTCTATTTCTGACTCTTGAAGAAAATACTTGTTCTAATATAAACCATAAAAAAAGCAGTATAGCCAGGTATGGTGGTGCATGCCTTTAATTTCAGCACTTGAGAGGCTGAGGCAGGAGGATCATTGTGAAGTCGAGACCAGCTAGGGCTACAAAGTGAGTTCAAGGCCAGCCTGAACTGCATAGTGAGATCCTGTCTCAAAAAATAGTGCCAGGGATTTAGCTCAGTGGCCTAAGAACCTACCTGGCAGGCGTGAGGTTGTGAGTTCGATTCCCAGTGCAAAAAAAAAGAAAAATGCAGTATTAACCACAACTACAATACTAATCAAAGGATACTAATTACATTAAGAAAGATACAAAATCAGTCACTTGTATATCATCTTTCTACAAAGTAGGCAACTGAACACAAAACCTTCAAAAAATATTTTTATTAAGCTAAATTCTCCCTCCAAAGACTAAGGCCAGAATGTATTTTCCTTCTAGAGTAGGTTTGAAACAACCTCTTTAGTTCTAAACAATTTGATAGTAAATTATGTGTCAGGGCGTATTAACTTTTATTAAAAAATACAAAAAGAGAAAGATTCCAGAGGTGTCTCAAAAGACAGATTTTTACATTTCAAATTCCAGTAGTCCAGGTTATTATATAAACTGAGAACATCAATAGAGGGCTAAATTTATGAAGCACTCTATAGGACTACTACAAGCAATAAGACTCTGGGGAGAATCTTAAAAATAAAAAGTTTGGCCCCTGATTGATGTGTTTTAAAATTTTGTTGCAGTTTTTTTTTCTTCTTCTTTTCTTTTTATCCTTGTAATAAAATGGATTTGGGAAAAAAATAAATAATAAATAAAAAGTTTGTACTAGTTTAGAAGTTTAAGCCTTAGGTTATTAACTAATATGTATGTACTCATCATATTAATATGTCTAAAACAATTTTTTCTTTATTTATGAAAGTGACTCTCCAACCATTACTGAGCTTAATGCCCATCTTTAATTACTCTTACTCTTGATGTCTCTAGCTCTGTTCTCAAAGTGTTAGAGTGTAGTCTGCTCATCGATTTATTTTAGCAGATGTCACAAACTATGAGATTATTTACTAATCCACTTTGGGGACTTAACATTTCCCATTCAGTTTCTTAAAGGAATGCAGCAGAGGTTGTGTCCTGGTCAAGCAAAGCCCATTTGCTGCCTGGTTGGGTTCTCTTCCCTTAGTGCCTTGGGCCTATGTTCAGGGGAGTAATATTCTTTCTAATCCTCTCTAATCCTTACCCATTTTTTGAAACACAGTAAAAGATCACTCATACCAAGCAGCTATGGGAAAATGGACTCAAATAGCTGACCTCTGACATGTCTCCTTACGTTCCTTGCAAGTACACTAAAAGCTTCTTCACTAGGTAGCAAAGAAAATGTGGCAATCACACTGGAATCACCATCATAAAAAGAGTATCCCACTTTCAGAAGAAAATTCTTTATTCTTAAACCAAATCTTTCCTATTAAAATTCAGCTTTATTTCACAGATACAAGAGAAAAAAATTCAAAATGATTTTCAATGAGTTTTAGAATCGAGGCGCTTTAACGTCCAATACGGTAATTATTTAGTATACTGGCAACCGCTTAGTAAATGTGAACAAAGAAATTCAGCTAACAATTATTGAGTAAAATGTAGAAAATATCAATGAAAATACTTTTTTGAACAGCAACTGTATACCTATATTTTCACTGTTTTATAATCCAAATGTCAATGCAAGGGTACATAAACATGTGACAGACAATAGGACATAACTCTGGATTTTATGTTTTACAATATTTTGTTAGTTAATTATTTTTAAAAATATCTTTCCTCTACCATCTTCCTTTTATTATCATGTCTTTCCTATCAGTAAATGTCCTTTTCAATTTGAATTTACAGCGAAGTACTTTTTCAGTTTCTATTTGACACTGAAATAAAATCTGGCTTCCAAAATATAAGGGAAAATTTTAAGTTTAAGAAAAAAGTATTTAATGGGGTGGGGTAATGGGCAGCGGGTAAGCATGTACTCAACATGTACAAGGCCCTGGTTTTGGTATCTAGCATACATGTGCACACATACACACATAAATATTTAAAGTAAGATATAGGATTATGACTTATTTTTTCTCCTTCATGAACTGCTATTCAGGACTTTCTGTCACTGTGTACAAGACAAAGCATACCCTTCATATTCTACTGTAGTACCTAGTATATAATTCAACCCAAAGTAGGCACTAACATGCTTATTAACTGAGCTGATCTGATATGCACAGCTAAAATGTCTTCAAACTCATATTTCAGTTTTTATTTATACATATTTTCCAACTCTAGGCAAACTAAAACCAAAAAAACAAAAAAATCTAACTATTCAGATTTTACTGTATTTTTTTTTTAATAGAGCTAGGAATCAAAGGCAACTGAATGGTAATTTGTTTTGTTTAGGTCTTTTATTTCTGCCTAGAAAAGTACACTCTGCAAAAAAACTGCAAATATAATAAATCTAACTTATGCTTGTCTAGATTTCTTTTTTATAGGTAGTATATGCTTTTTGTGTGTGTGTTTGTGCTGGGGATCAAACCCAAGGCTTTGCACATGTTAGATATGTACTCCATCACTGAGCTAAACCCCCACCCCCTATGAATAATATAGTGATGACATTTTTCTGAAAAAAGTGGAAAACACTGTGATGCAACTCACTCTTTATATATCTTACATATCTTTCTGTCTCTAAATCTAACATTTAAAATTAAATAGTAATCTATTAAAAAATGAGTTACTTCATAAGAAAGAAAGGAATAAGATCTGGCTGAAATTGCAATACTATCCTTTTAAAAGGTAAAAACTAACAGGATTAACAAAAAGTTGTGAAAAGTTAAAATGGCTAAAAATTCTCAAGAAATTATGGGTATAAAATTTTATTCCTATGAATGTATATAGGTTTCGAAAGCAACAGTTTTCTTCTGGTTTTTTTTTTTTTTTTTTTTTTTTTTTGTACCGGGGATCGAACTCATGACCTTGCGCTTGCCAGGCATTGAAAGCACGTTTTAAACTACAGACATACCTATTTATCAGTGTTTGCTGGTGTTTGTTATGTGCTAGGTAAAGTACTGCATATTAAGAGATGAATAAAACAAGAACTCTGCTCTGTTTATATGGAATAGAGACATAAAAAACAAGACTCAAACCCAACAAAAAAAAAAAGGTATGATTGAAGCACTAAAGGAACAGAGAAGAGAAAACCATTATCTCTACTTGAGAAAGCTTGGAAAGACTCATGTAAAAAGGAGACAACAGATGAGTATAGACTTGGAGTACGAGTAGGAATTTGCCAGGTGGGCAAGTGACTGAGCCGTTGTACAGTGATAGTGATTATGATGAGACATGACAATCATGGAACACTGACAATGGAGATGAGAAGCAAGTAGTAAGGTTGGAGACAGATACTGGGACCAGACTGTGAAATGAAACTGTGTGTAACACTAGGGGTTGTTCTTTATCCTACAGGCAATAGGAAAATAAGCAGAGGTCTTTAACTAACAAAGGTAAGATTTGCTAGTTAGACAACTCTGGCAACAACCAGAGTGAAGAGGAGCTGATGGCAGAAAGACCAGTGAGAAATCTGTTTTAATAGGTAACACAAAGCTGGTAAAGTACTCGAGATGATTTGTGTATCTATATGTTTAGAAATGCATCAAAAATACCTGGCAAGGTTTAAAACAAACAGAAATAGTTATTTAAAAGAAGTAGAATTGAAAGAGAGGGAATATGGGGGAATTTTCATTTTATAAACTTTTGAAGTGTCTTCACTTTTTTAAAAAAGCACCCATTACTTTAATAATAATGACAATAATAATAATAATAGGTTTAAAATATAGGTAGTGAACAGGGATGGTAAGATATGAAAAACATTTCAAAGGTCATAAGCCTGGTAATTTTGAAAGGAGAGAGGTAAAGCTAATGAAAAAAGAGAGGATAATGAAGCTCTATTTCAAAATATATAAATGATGAAGAAGCACTGCAGAGAAAATAATAAAATTTAAATTCAGTTTGAGGCACATTAAAATGTCTAAAGTACTTATTGTGGGTAAGGATTTCCTCAACTAGAAAAAATACAAGTCTGTATATGAAAAAAAATCACAGTTAGAAGACAGTTTAATTACCAGCAAATAAAACAGTTTTACTACTGACAAAAAGCCAGTATCTAACATGTACTGCAAGATATTCTATATTATTTCTGAATCATCCTATTGTTATATTTGCAATAAATCAGAAATTGCTTAGGTCAAAACTAGTGTTCAACGTACTGTGTTCAATGAACTACTTTAGTCCCTTGCTTTTTACTGCAAATATAAAAATAAAAGCTACTCAGGAAGCTGTAATTTTAAAAAAGACATAATAATGTATGGTCATATGGTCTATCTCTTTCTCTTTTTTGTAGTCCCAGGGATCGAACCCAGAGCCTCGTGCATGGATGGTTTCTTTCATGACTCTAAAACTATACCTATGCTTACATTCAAATTCACTTTAATTTTGAATGGCTTTGATCTTTATGATTTTTCTTAGATTACTTTTTGTAAATCTTACAACAGCTTTTGACCAAAAGCAATATAATTCTGACCTGAAGTAATGATAATGCTTTATAATCTTCCTCTTAAAAGCAGAGGTTAAAGAAAAATCTCTCTGAAGACATCTGAAATTAAGGTACTTTGCTCTTGATCAGTCATGCACACAAAGAACCAATTTATCTCTGCAATTAGTGTTCTCAGTGCACATTCTATGAGATTGGACAGGCAGGCTGAATGCAAAGAGTCCACGTGGATATGTATTAGGGGAGACTAAGACAGTTCCCAGACAGAAGCAAACAAAATTGCTATGTGAATAAAATAAGGAAGGTATAATACTACCTAATAGTGTCAGGAACAAAGGAAAAGTGATCTTGTATGGAAGGGAAAAGGAAGGGAGACCACAGGAAAACTTCTTCCTATATCATCGTATAGACCTACACCTCAAAAGAAGCATTTATCTCAACTCTTCTACTTAGGTCAAAATGCAACATAATGGAAAGGCAAAGTCTTGTGTTCAAAGTTTGGATCACAGACCTCAACGACACTTCCCCTTTTCTCCTGCTATAACACTCAGAATCTCAATTCAGTGAGAATTACCACTGATATGGGTAGTTTAGCCAATGAAATGCAATGGTTTGCTACTAAAGAGCTACTATTTTATATAGTGGATAAAACTTATAACATCCTACAGGGTTCGATTTCTGGCCAACCACATCAGATTTTACTTTCTATGTATTATATCAATTTATTTTAAAAATTCTCCTAGCATTTATAAAAGTTTCCAGGCATGATCTCTTTTCTTGGCAAAATAACACTAAAAATAGTCTTACTTAAAATAACTTTTGAAGGCTACAGATACCATATTCCTAACTATGTACTTATTACAGACATTTACTACGCAAGTTTTTGTTGTTTTGTTTTTAATGTTCTACTTTTCTCATGCCTCAAGGGTTTCTTCTACAAGGCATAAAAAAATTGTCTGCAGAGCCAGGCATGATGGCACATGTCTGTATTTAGCACTCAGGAAGCTGAGATAGGAGGATGACAAGTTTGAGGCCAGCCTGGGCTATGTAGTGAGTTCTAGGCTATCCTGGTGGCTTACTTTTCTCTCTCTGTTGAGACAAAATACCTGATGCCCAAAATCAGGGAAGGAAATGTTTATTTCTTGGAGGTTTCAGTTCATACTCAGCTGGCTGCATTTTTTTTTTTTTGCCAGATTAATCGGTCCACCGCCCTTAATCTCAGTTTCAGCAAAGTCTCTGGACACAAGCAAAATGCAGACACACTTTCTGCCAAGCCATAACACACACTGTGTGGAGTCGAACAACCAATATAGTCCTTTTTCCCAGCAGAAACTTCCTGAGCTTGGTCTTTACTGGCAGGTTTTCTATCAACCTTCTGATCTTCTGAGTTCTGACCAGAATCTCCCATACAGAACAGCCTAAGCTGTTCCAGCTCTGTGCATTCAGACGACATCTCCAAACCTTTCCAAACTCTTCCTACAAGCCATTTCCAAAGGCTCTTGAACCACATGGTCAGGTTTAGTCACAGCAATGACCCCACTCCACTGGTACCAAATTTTGTCTCAGTTACTTTTCTCTCATTGTTGAGACAAAACACCTGATGGCCAAAATCAGGGAAGGAAAGGCTTATTTCTTACAGTTCTCAGAGGTTTCAGTTCATATTCAGCTGGCTGTAAGGCAGGGTGGTGTTGCTGGGGGAACAGCCATTTGTAGCCACCACAAACAGTGAAAGTGTGAACCAGGCAAGAGGTAGAGAGGACATGCCTTCTTCCTGCCCTTACACTGTTTATCAGCTCCACCCCTGGGCAGGTGCAACACTCACATCATCAATCCCAGCACTAGACAACAAACCAATCACAAATGTTAGACTCAGCTGCGTCTATGATTATATGAGACTTGGCAGGGCCATAGGAACATAAACTGTAACACCTGGACCATATAGTGAGACACTGACTTAAAAAATTTTTCTTGCTAGGTGTGGTGGTGCACGCCCTGTAATTCTAGCACTCAGAAGGGTGAGGCAGCAGGATTGCCACAAGTTTGAGGCTACTGCGCTATACAACGAGACCCTGTCTCAAAAAATAAATAAATAAAGAGTCCTCAGAGTGTTAAATAATTCAGATTAGTTAATTCTTTACTAGCTCAATATCTTCACCTTTAGTTTATCTCAACAAGGAATTCTCAAACCTTATGCATTCTAAGCTATAAATACTAAAATAATATTAATAATATTCACAAGGAAAGAGTACATATTGAAAACAGCTCAAACAGGATGAGAAAATGGTGACAAGATAAAGTAATGACCACCATGGCAATCAATACTGTTCCTAGCTATCAGATACTATGTTAAGCATTTCATTGTTATTATCTCATTTAATCAGAAGGCATAATACAGTAGTTTTACAGTGCTTTCCATGCTGAATTATTTTTTCTTTATTATAGTGTTATTTAAAATGCACAGATTTAAATATGCAGTGCAGTGAGTAGACAAATGTAGACAGGTAAGGCTCAGGTCAAGACAGAGTATTTCCATCATTTCAGAAAGTTCTCCTTTCCAGTTGACTACCTATCCTCTTCTGAAGCAAAAACTGTTTTAATTTCTACCACCAAAGATTATTTTTTGCCTTTTCTTGAACTTCACATTAATGGAATCTTTCAGTGTGTACTCATTTGCTCATTACATTATTGAGTTTCACCCGTGTTTTATTTGCATCTCTAGTTCTTTTTCTTTTTTTTCAATTGCTGAATAGTCCCCCACTGATCATACTACAATATGTTTATCCATTTACCTATTGATGGCCACCTTAGGTTGTTTCCACTTTGGGCTATTATGAATAAAGCCACTGGTAATCATGGCTTTCCTCATGATAGCCTGTCCTGTGTCCTCCAGGGAGTACTTTTTCTCTTCTTTTCAGCTCAAGCTCACTCTGCAGAGCCAGTTTCTCCAGTTGCTTCCTTTTTACTCTTTCAAGTAAACTTTATCATCATTTAAAAAAATGAATAAAGTTACTATGAACATTCATATCCTGGTCTTTTCATGAACTTATACATTCATATCTCTTAGGTATATAGCTTGAAGTAGGATTGCTATGTCATAAATCTAAGCATATGTTTAATGTTATAAGAAATTGCCAAATAGTTTTCTAAAGCAGTTGTACCATTTTGTAGTCATAGTAGTAACATATGAAAATTCTTTCAAAGCAGTTGTACCATTTTGTAGTCTTAGCAGTAACATATGAAAATTCTTTCAAAGCACCTGTCTGGCAAGTGCAAGGTTGAGAGTTTAATCCCCGGTACAAAAAAAAAAAAAAAAGACAGAAAATTCTTTCATATTTTTAGCAATATTTTTTCAGTCCTTTAAATATTAGTATTCTGGTAAGTGCAAAGTAGTACCTTACTGTGACTTAATATTATATTTCTCTGTTAACTAATGACATTAAATTCTTCTTTATGTGTTTATTGAACATTTTAGTGCCTTCCTTTTTAAAGAATCTGCTCAAGCCTTTTGCACATTTCTTACACTGTCTTTTTAAATTTATATAGTCCAGATACAAGTCTTTTGCAAGACAAACATACTACAAATATTTTTTCCCTGTCATGAATTGCCTTTCCATTTTTTTTAACACTAAGAGGAGCAGAATTTTAAACTGTTCACGAAGTCTAGTTCATAGTTTTTTTCTCTTGTATCCTAAGGAAATTCTGCCTATTGTGGGGTTTCAAAGATATTCTTAGATATTTTCTTTTAGATGGTATATATATTTAACTTTTACATTTAGACTGATGATCCATCTCAAGTTAATCGTTGTGTGTGCTATAAAAAATTTTATTATCCACCCCATTTAGATATGCATATATTCTAACACCTTTTAAAGAGGTTCCTCTTCCCCCACTGAATTGCACTAGTGCTGTTAAAAATCAATTGACATGAAGCCAGGCGCGGTGGTGCACACCTGTAAACCCAGCACTCAGGAGGCTAAGGCAGGAGGATCATTGCAAGTTCGAGACCAGCCTGGGCTACAAAGTGAGCCCAAGGCCAGCTTGAATGCTGTCTCAAAAAGAAAAAAAAAAAAAAAATCAAATGACAGTATATTTGTAGGAATGTTTCTGTACTTTATATTCTGTGATTACGTTAAATCATTTCAAATTTAAATATAAAAGTAACAAAATTTGGAAGAATTTCACAGTAATATAAAAAAAACTTTAGTGAAATACTGCAGTAAGTTATTGCTGGATCCTAAATAGAACAATACTATTCCAAGGAATATGTAAAGTACCATGAGAACAATTGTAGGGCTATAGATATAAATCTCATTGGAAGAGTGCTTGTCTAGCATGCTAAAGACCCTGTGTTCTTTAATCTCCAGCACTGAAAAAAAAAAAGGCCCCAAAATTAATTTAAAATGTGCAAAAGGACTTCAATGGACATTTATCTAAAGAAGATATGTAAATAGCAAATAAGCACATTAAAAGATGCTCAACATTATTGGTGATTAGAGAAACCCAAATCAAAACTATGAGATACTACTTCATACCTACTAGGATAACTATAACCAAAACAACAGATAAGTGTTGACATGAATGTAGAGAAACTGGAAATGTCACACACTGTTGGTAGGGGGATAAGAAGTATAGTAACTTTTAGAAATCAGTTTGG
>RJWM01012366.1:0-56676 GCA_004363535.1 Dasyprocta punctata | reverse complement strand
TTTAACTCTTTGTTGTAATTCCCATTTCCTTGCCATTTTTATCTCTTCATGGATTAAGAGCTGGCTTTCTGTAGATTTTTTGAGCATTATTGGAATAGTTTGCTATTATTGCTGACACCCAGACTCCCTAAGTACCAGTTTCCACAGCTTGGCTGTTCTGCTGAGTGCAAGCCACATTCCCTTTGCTTCACATGGCTAATAAATTTGAATTATATCTTGATCAATGCAGATGTAGAGTTTATGAATTTTGTTATATTTCTTTGAAGAGTGTTTTTTGGAATTATGACAAGAGATTAATGTGGCTGAATTGAAGCTCCTCTGCTTATATCCAAGGTTATTAGCCTTAGGTAGGCCACTTGGAGTCTCCCCCATACCCAAGTAGTTAATGAGTCAGCCAGAAACTTGGGCAGAGTTCCACATAAAGTTTATCTGTAGCTTTCTCCATATAGTCTCTTCTCTCGGATTGTTCTTTTGTTCAAGGTACTGTTATGATCACCTTGAAATTCATTTTCTGGTGGTTCAACCCATGAGACTGTGACTGTAGGTTTTTATCTAATCTTTCGCCACCCCTGGCACCTCCCTCCCTCCCCATGCTGTGAGAGCAAGAAATCAGTTGGTGGTGACCCCCTTTTCTGAGCATTCGTTCATCCCCACTTTCTGCCTGCCTTAGATTTTCTCCATCATATGGTTGTCCTATCTTTGCAGATTTTTGTAGTAATAGCCATTCCACTATTACAGAAGTTCTTATGATAAAATAAATATTTATCCACTGAATGATTGAGAGAGTTAATATTTGACATTATCTAATCTGGGAAATTAAGATTCAGTTGGCACCCAAATTGAGTGGTGAAGGATGGATAAGACAGCAAGAATTATCCTTATAACTGAAGTTGGTTGGTGTGCACACTTGGCATATGATGAATGGAAGCTAAAAACACATTGTTAACCTTAGCATACTTCAAAGAGAACTTCTACTTTAGAAATCAAATTTATGTTTTTCTTAAAGCAGATCAAGAACAGACAGTATGCTTAAGTTAATTTTATACAGGTCTGGGAAAAAAAAGGAAGTGGGCTAGGCATGGTGCCACACACCTCTAATCACAGGACTCTTGAGGCTGAGGCAGGAGGATTTGCAAATTCAAATCCAGGTAGGGCAGAGCTGGGGATTTAGATCAGTGGCGTAAGCACCTGGCTGGCAGGCGCAAGGTTGTGAGTTTGATCCCAGGTACAAAAAAATAAAATAAAATAAAAATAAAAAATCCAGATAGGAGCCGGGCGTGGTGGCGCACGCCTTTAATCCCAGCACTCGGGAGGCTGAGGTAGGCGGAGCGTTGTGAGTTCGAGGCCGGCTTGGGCTACAACGCGAGCACAAGGCCGGCTTGAGCTACATAGTGCGACCCTGCCTCAAAAAACTAGGGCCGGGAGTTTGGCTCAGTGCCTTAAGCGCCTGCTCTGGCAGGCGCGAGGTTGTGAGTTCAATCCCTGGTGCCGCCAAAAAAAAAAAAAAAAAATCCAGATAGGGCAATTTAGTGATTTAGTAAGATCCTGTCTGAAGATTTAAAAAAAAAAAATTTTTTTTTAACAGCTGGAAGTGGACCAGGCATGGTGGCCCACATTTCTAATCCCAGCACTAGGGAGGCGGAAGCAGGAGGAATGCTGCAAGGTCAAGGCCAACCTGGGATACATAGTGAGCTCCAGGACAGCCTGAACTACGTAGTGAAACCCTGTGTCAGAAAGATAAATAAATAAATAAATAAAATTTAAAAGGCTGGGGCTGTAACTCAGCGCGAAGTCCCCGGGGTCACACCCCTAGTACTGCCCAGGGGAGCGGGGCAGAAGCGAGAGCGTAAGGAGGGTGGAAATCTCTGCTGGAAACTGCAGACTTGAACCAGAGGCTCAGGTTGGTATCTGAATTCTGCTGTCATTTTCTCTATGTCTTGTAAAATCTTCCTAAACTGCTGTTTCTCTTTGGTAAAATGAAGGCAAATAACATAATATGGATGAAAGAGGAGTAAATAAAAATGTTCGTTGAGTCTCAATCTGAAGGATTTAGATTTCATTTTCTTGCAAATAAAACAAAATAGTCCAGGCATTTTAGCACACCTGCTTTTGTCAGCCCCATTACCCCCAGGTTATTCTGTCTCATCAAGCCCTGGCTAAGGACATCTGTGGGCTGTGTTTTGACAAGGAGAGAAGAGCACATCTTCATCTGTCCCGAAGGATCTGTATCCGAGCAGACAGCGTCAGAGCAGACCGCAGGCTGGCGCGGAAGGAGCGCGGAGCGCAGCCTCGGGCAGCGCGCGTGCCCCTCAGCGGGGCGGGAGGCAGCAGGGACCTGCGGGCGGCCGTTGGGGGGACCTGGTGATACCTCGGCGAGGACTCTGCCTGGTGTGCGCAGGGGGACAAAGGCCACCGGAGGTAGCAGGGGTTCAGTGCTGGGGGACTGAGACAAAATTGGATTTTGAATGATAGAGAAAAGGCAAGGCTAATAGATTTGCTCATAGATATGGGTATAAATCATGGAAGAAAAAGAGGCATCAAGGACAACTTCAAAGTTTTTGTTCTGCGCAAGTGAAGAAATGCAGCTGTCAGCGGGATCGGGATGTCTGGGAGCTGAGCAGGCTGGCCAGGCGTCAGGAGCTCTGCTGGGGGACAGACCCACTCCGGGGTGACTTGTAGGCATCTCAGCAGAAGATCCCGGTGGGCAGGTAGATTGCAGAGCCGCCTGGAAGAGCCTTACTGTCACCTGTGCTGTCCGAACAACAGGCAAGTGCTGGTGGCATCACAGGAGGTTAGACTACAGTAATCTGTCAGGGCGGCGACACAGCCCTGTAGCCCTCTGGGGTCGGTGACACACCCCTGTAGCCCTCTGGGGGCGGTCACACGCCCCTGTAGCCCTCTGGGGGCGGTCACACACTCCTGTAACCTCAGCTACTTGGAAGGGTGAAGGAGGAGTATCAAAAATTCAGTGACAATCTGGGCAACTTAATGAGATGACATCTCAAAATGCAATAAAATAAAAAGAGGTGAAGATGTAGCCCAGTGTTGGAGCTCTTACTTAGCTTGTATGAGAACTTGTGTTTATTTTTCTCAAAAAAAGAGAGACTAAAACATAATGTACCTTCTCTCTCTCCAATCTGCAGTACAGTCATCTCTCAGTTTCAGTGGTTTTCGGTCCCGAGACCCCCCTGAATACCAAACTTCACTGATGCGCCAGTCTTATGTAAAATGGTGTAGTATACCTATGTACTGCATCCGTAAGTCATCTCTAGTTTACTTTCAATACCTGATACAATGTAAATGCTATGTAAAGAGTCACCATACATATTGTTTAGGGAATAATGACAAGGAAAAGAAGGTCTGGATGTGTCTAGTAAAGAGACATTTTTCCAAATGTTTCCATCTGTGGTTGGTTAAATCCTTGGAATCAAAGTCTGTGGAAATGGAGGGTTGCCAGTGTATTTATTTGTTTATTTTTTGAAAAGTTATAAACATATATCTAACAACTTTGTACTGGTAGGCTGCAGAAAAACTCCATAAATTTTTTATTGAAACCGAAGAGAGGTGCAGATCTTCCCAATATGTATGTCACCTAGAGCGGTGTTGGCTGTGGAGACCAGCAAACACTGAAAGCTCCTTTCTGAGTATGAACATTTAACACTGTTTGCAAAGTTATTTCACCTTGAAACTTCTACTGGCCTACTCATCCTCCAAGGAGTAAGTTCAAAGCTTTTCACATATGGTCTTACCTCAAAATAAAGCAGTCACCTTTATATACATAAAGTTTTCCTATTACATTTAATTTAAATAGTTTGCACACCAAGCAAGAAACTGTCATTTTAGAAACTTAATTTGTTTTAAATACTGGCTCAGCTATACTCTGTCATGAACAGTCATGATGTTTTATTTGGGTTTAAAATACTTTGGCAATGGAAATGGGCTTTAAAATAAAGAAGACATGATTTTATTGTATTACTGAACATTGAGATAAAAATAATAATTTTCATAAGCAATATGTGACATAATGTCATTGCAATACAGGGAATTCCATTTGCCAAACTTGTAATTTGGTGAGATTCTTTGATTTGTAGACCAAAACTCTGTGATCTAGAATGCTGTGTTGCAGGCTGGTTTTTCAGAGAAAAATCTACTCCGAACTGCGAACAGCCTAAACTTGGAGAGACAGCTGTTCACATACTTGGCGCCTCACATTTGCCTAACAAAATTACCACATGTCAAAAACCATGCCTTACTCACTGCTGAAGTGCGATGCATTCATTTCTTATGTAATCACTTTTCAAAGTCACCGAGACGCTGAGCCAGCTTCATAAAGATCCACACTTTGATGTTCCATCGTGATGCCGGGCCACCAGACAGGCAGATGCATGGGGCAAGGAGGGTTCTAGAAGGAAAGGCCAAGGGAAACAAGGACTCTGATTATGAAGCCAGGACAGCTGGAGACTCTCAGGACGAGAGAGGCGTGGGGCAGATGGGCATTGGAGGGAAATCTGGCCCAGGAGGGGCAGCCTGGGCAGTCCGGAACCTGTGTTCACTGCTGGTCGCGAGGCCTCAGCACATGAGCTCTGGGGCCCTGGTCGGTGTCGGGTGCTTGCTAACACTGACCGTGTGGGAAGCTTGGCTGAGATGTGGACAGGGCGGGCACATTGTCAGTTCTCAGGAAGAGTTCTTTTCCTCCCAGGAGAGGAGTAAGGGCACGAGATGTTTAAAGTCTTCCCCACGATGGAAGGCCGAAGGCAAGTGCCCAGGTGTGCGCGGAAGAGGGGCCACAGCTGGGGTCATTGCTGTAGCTACCAAACGCCCGAAGCTCCCCAAAGCTTACACGGGCAAACCTGAAATAAACGCGAAGCCGGATGTACTGGGAGATCTTGGATGGGATCCTGGAGCAGGAAAGGAGATTAGAGAACGGCTAAGTCCCAACGAAGTATGGGCCTCAGTGGATAAGCGTGCGTCCAGCCAAGCCACTCACGGTAAGCACAACCGCGCCGCAGTGAGCGCCACACGGGGAAACTGGCCATGGGGTTTGCGGAAACTGTGTATTGCCTGCCTTGTTCTGTAACCTGAAGCTGTTCTAAAATGTAAACCCTATTCATAGTACAGTCACCCCTGGGTACCCAACTGCTGTGACACATGGCGATTTGATGTGAGAACCTTGTCCCAGAACTCACACTCATCATTTGGTGCTTGACACATGAGTAGAATTGGTCAGTGTTGACTGCTTTGTGACTGTCTGCCCTTTCCAGTCAAAACAATTTGTTTAGTGCTTATCATTTTTGGTCTTCATTGTGCTGCCAGAACCAATTAATGAGTACTAAGGTGCCACTATGATGTTCTCAGAACTGGAGAGCGGCACAGGATTTGGGCCAACTGGAAGGCAGGGGCCCCAGGGCACCAGGAGCAAGGGACTAGGCCTTGGACGGGCCGGCACTGAGGGCACTGCGTGCTGGCCTCACCACAAGCCCTCCGGCAGAGGACGGGCAGCTGCCGTGGTGCCCATTTCCCCTCAGGGTGGACAGATGCGTGCGTCCTGCCTGTGCCCCGGCCCCCCTGGCCGTGAGTGCCGCCTTCCTCTGTCCGCCGCTGCATTCGCAGCAGCAGGGGTCCTGCCTGCGGAAGTCCAGCCCACAGAGCTGTCGGATCCGGCGGTCCTTGGGCGCTGTGTAAACCACCTGACCTTTCTGGGCCTCTGCTCCCTCTTTGGTAGAATGGACACTTCAGCTTAGCTTGCTTAGTCACGTCACAAGAAGCCCAGCAGAGACAGAGCTGACAATGGAGCGCCACTGCTGAGCCTGCTGCCCCGCCCAGACAAGGACGTACTGCGCCGGCTGCCGGGGCCCGCCCACACCTCCTGCTTCCCATGCCACTGCAGCCATTCTGTGGCCCTCCATGGCCTTGAGAACCCAGTTGCTTGCCTCTGGAACAATCTTCAGCACCCTCCAGAACATGTCCAGGAACCTCCCCAGCTAGTCAGAGTCCCTGCACCTGTGGCTTTGTGGCCCCACACATTTGTCGTCCCCCTCTATTTCCTGCTGGACTCTGATCTTCACGCCACCTCCACAGGACCCAGCATGGTGCCTGGTGGCACAGACACAGTGGGCACTAGATAAATGGTTCCAAGTGAATTAGAAGGTGGTGAGTGGGCACATGGAACAAGCTGGGAGCCCCTGGCCCATTGGTGCTAAGGAACAGCTGAGGCTCCTGTGCCCTCTGGCTGCCCCACATGCCAGGCCCCATTTCTGTTCCGCGACTGCGGGCCAGGCGCTGCAGGGAGACGTCTCCAAGGGCTCCGAGTCCGCTCCAGAGATGGCAGAGCCCATAGTACTGCTGCAGGCTGGCTTCAGAGCTGGTGCGTCACTCTGTCAAGGGACAACACTGGATCTCAAACCCAGAGCATGCTCCAGGGTCTTGTGAGGGTGGTGCAGACGCAGCCTGCCAGGCCCCACCCGGCGTCCCATGCAGCAGGTCCTGGGCAGCGCTCCTGTGGCTTTGTATCTCTAATGCGCTCCCAAGTGCTGCTGGGCTTCGGACACACTGAGTGCCACTGGTTTCCCACTAGAGATCAGCCCAGGACAGAAGTCAGAGCAGACCTGCCTTCCCTTGTCAGGGGAAGCAGATACTGTCCATCTGCTGTAAAGGCATCTTCTTGGCACTGTTCTCTAGAATTCACAACTCTTAGCTGTATTGATGTTCAAACACTGCCAGAATTTCAAAAAGGATCAAAGACAACTGACTTGTCTTCCTACATAAAAATTAAAACTCCAAATCAAGACTGTTTGGCACTGACTAGAATATGTCGTATTTGTTCACTTGTTCACCTGCAAGTACTAGGGGCTCATGGTCACTCCCTTTAATGCCTTCATGTGAGCTGCTGCATGGGAACCAGCAGTGGCTCTGCTTTGTACAGAAGGAGTCTGGGGAGTCTTAGTGGCCCTGCAGACCAGCACAGAGCCTGGGTCTCTTGGCTATGCAATAAGCAGCCCTCAGGAAATCTCGCCCGGGCCTGGACCCTGTGCTGGAAGCTGGCTGTAAATGGTGAGTAAAAGTGAAGGGAGATTCATGTGGAAACTTTGAGGGGCTCAGGGGCTGAATGCGCTGTGAGGAGGTGGGGCCTGGTGACAGGAGGTAGCATCAGCTACCAGAAGGGTATTGGCTGAGTTATTTCCTGTCACTGAGATAAATACCCAGCACTCGTAAGTCGGGAGGAGAGGTTTGTGCAGCTCATGCTTTGCAGAGGTCTCAGCCCGTAGCTGGCTCCAGGGCAGGGTGCATGGCACAGGGGCATCGCAGAGGAGAAACAGATGACAGCAAAGCCAAGTCAGCTGCAAGCTACGAGCCTCTTTCTGTCCCTTACATCTTATCCAGGCTGCTTAGCGCAGGCAGCACTCACACCCTTAATCCTCGCACCCTTGATCCTAGCAGTGCCCCAGGAATCAATTCCAGCATCACACACTCTAGACCCAGCCACCCCTGAAAAAGCCGCACCTAGGACTGCACGAGGCTCTGGGGGACATCTAGACCTAAGCCATAGCAGATTCGCACTTGTCCCTGCTTCTTCTCTCACTTCCGGCTCTCTGGGTGCCGTGGGTTGAACAACTTTCCTCTGTTATGCCCTTCCACTATGCCAGCTAACCATGGACTGAAACTTTAGGCAAAATAAACCTTTCCTCCTCCTCTTTAAAATTTCTTGGTTTTTTTTTTTGTTTTTTTTTTTTTGTTTTGTTTTGTTTTTTTGAGACAAGGTTTCACTATGCAGTTTAGGCTGGCCTTCGAACTCATTATATAGCCCAGACTGGCCTCAAACACAGCAATCTTCCTGCCTCAGCCTCCTGAGTTCTGGGATTACAGGCATGCCCAGCTAACCCTCTCCTCCTTTAAGGTGTATTGGGCATTTTATCTCAGTAACAAGACAGTGACTATGACAGTCATATGTACAACCACAATATGTGTCCTCTTGTGTCAACTTAGCATCATATTTTCAAGGTTCATCCCTACTGCACTGTGTATCAGAACTTTGTACCTCTTTACAGCTGTATAATATTTCATTGTGTGAATATGCCACATTTCCTATATCTGGTCAATTGTCAATGTATATTGGAACTGTTTTCCCCTTTTGGCTATTATGTTGTTGTAGACAAGGATGTACAGCTGCCTCCTTGTGTCCCTGATTTCAGCTTTTTGAGGTATTTACTCAAAAGTGTACACATCAGGTCACATGGTACTTTTATGTATTGTTTTTCAAACAATGGCTGACGTTTTCCACAATGGCTGTGCCATTACACACTCCCACCAGCAGTGCACCAGCTTCTCCACATCCTCCTCACCAACTGTTTTCCATCTTCTGTTGTTATTATTCTTATCGTGTGATAACCACCCTAAGGATGTGAAGTAGTGTGGCATTGTGGCTTGGTTTGCATTTGTTTCCGTGATTAGTGATGTTGAGATTCCTTTTATGTGCTTCTGGCCATTTATGTATTTTCTTTGTAGAAATACCTGTTCAGTCCTTTTGCCCACTTTTACTTTTACTTGTTTATTAATTACTGTGTCGGGGTCACGAATTTAGCTCAGTGGTGTAAGCACCTACCTGGCAGGTGCAAGGTTGTGAATTCGATCCCTGGTATTAAAAACAAAAAAAGATACACCGTGTTAATTACTGTGCCAGCCATGCATGTTGTGAGGTGCACGGTAATGAGGGTGCACGCCGAGATGTGCAGTGATCAGGTCAGGGAGTTTGCTTATTTTCTCCTGTCCACTGAGTGGCCCTTCCCTCTTTCGATACTTCCCTTTGTTACACAAAAGTTTTAAATTTTGATGTAGTTTATCTATTTTTTCTTTTGTTACCTTGCTTATGGTGTCATATCTGAGAAATCATTTTCAAATTCAATATTATGAAGCTTTTCATCTTCTAAGAGTTTCATAGTTTTCAATTTTTTCTATTTGAGTTGATTTTTGTATATTTTAGATAAACATACAACGTTTTGCTTTGTTTTGTTTTGTTTTCTGTTTCTGTTTGGCAATACTGGGAATTGAACCCAAGACCTACACCTTCTGGTCAAGCATTTACCACTGAGAAATACCCACAGCTTTTAAAATTTTTGAGACAAGATCTTGCTAAGTTTCCCAGGCTGACCTCAAACTTATGATCATCCCGCCTCAGCCTCCCAAGCAGTTGGGATTACAGCTATGTGCTACTGCACCTGGCCTCCTTCATCCCTGTGTCCTTGGACATCCAGTTTCCCAACACCATTTACTGAGAAGATTGTCTTTTCCTCACTGACTGTCAAGAATATATGGGTCATAGATTTGTAAGGCTCGTTTCTGGGTTCTTTACTCCATTTCATTAATCTGTTTTGTCTGTCTTATGCCAGTTCTACACTATTTTGATTATCATAACTGTGTAGTAAGTTTTAAAATCAGGAATTATGGAGCCCCCAGCTGAGTTTTTCCTTTCAAAGTAATTTTGTTATTCAGGCTGCCTTGAAAATTCATATGAATTTTAGGACGAGTTCTTCTATTTCTAAAAAAGAAAAGTCACAGGGATTTTGATAGGAATACATTGAATCTGTAGATTGTTTATGATTAGTATCATCATCTTAAAAATATTGTCTTTCAATCTGTGAGTGTGAGTTTTCTCTTTTTCTCGTCTGTGTGTTTCATTTGGGTTGTGTGTGTGTGCACGTGTGCACATTAAGGCTTGAACCCAAGGCATTCACACTGAGCTGTGTCACCAGCCCTCTTTTATTTTTTATTTTGAGACAGTCTCATTAAGTTGCCGAGTCTGTATTTGAATTTGCATCTTCGGGCCTCAGCTCCAGAGTTCTGGGATTACAGGCCTGCGCCACCAAACCCAGTGCTGTTTTTTGACTTAGATTTTCTCTCATTTCTTTCAGCAATGATTCATAGTTTTCAGTGTACACATCTTTTGCTTCATCATTTACATTTATTCCTGAGTATTTTATTTTTATTGATGCTGTTAAGAGTTTTCTGGTGCAATAGAGAAGCAGAAGGAAAAAGATGTAACCAGGAAGCAGTGTGTAGGCACGTCGTTCATATCAGAACTGGTGGGGAGAAGCCCACCTTCTCCTGCAGGACAGCAGGTCCACGATGCGTGAAATACTCATCAAACACAGGCGCGTGCCTCAGTAAGAATGAATCTGTCACAACTACGTAAGCGATGGAGTGAAAAGAGCCAGAGAGGGGTTGCTACAGGTAGCTCCATTAAGGTTAAACCCAGGCAAACCTCAGCAGAAAACAAGCATGGAAATGATTTATAAAAAGTTCCACCTACTGAATATGTGTAAAGGAGAGGAGCGGGATTTGAATGATATACAGAGGAGGCAGAAATCTAAGATTATGGTGTTTTCTCAAGCATACTAGTGAAACTCTTCCTTTTCTGTTTCAAACTATATTTGTTTTTTTGTTTGTTTGTTTGTATTTATTTTTGTGGCCCCGAGGATCGAACTCACAACCTCGCGCCTGCCAGGCAGGCTCTTAAGCCACTGAGCCAAACTCCTGTCCCTAGGTTTTGTTGTTGTTGGTGGTGGTGGTGGTGGTGTTGTTTTTGAGACAGGGTTGCACTATGTAGTTCAGGCCAGCCTTGCACTCACGTTGTAGGCCAAGCCAGCCTCGAACTCACAATGCTTATCCTACCTCAGCCTCCCGAGTGCTGGGATTAAAGGCGTGCATCACCAAACCTAGCTCCCAAACTGTATTTGCATACAGATGCTGTTCGCCTTCTTTGACTGTGCATTTAAACACGTAGCTGCCCCTCGGTGTCTATAAGGGATCAGTTCCAGGATCTCCTGTGGGTGACAAAAGCAGCAGCGCTCAAGTCTCTTACGGAACGGTGTAGGATTTGAGCAGAGCTCATGCACACTCCTGGATACTTTCTGTTTGTTCATTTTGTTTGTTGAATGGTAAGCAAGTTACAGCCCCCAGCCTTCATATATCCTTTAAATCACCTGTATATTACTACTTATACCTGGCACAATGAAAATTTTATCCAAAGCATGGTCATCTATATTGTTTAGAGGACAATGATAAGACTAAGGCCACCACATGATCTCACTATGCAGTTCATGCTGGCCTTAAACTTTGTAGCCCAGGCTGGCCTCAAACTCACAGCAATCCTTCTGCCTCAGCCTTCCAAGTGCTATGATTACAGGCATGCACCACTACACACAGCCACAGGTT
The DNA here is from genome assembly GCA_004363535.1 of Dasyprocta punctata. Lineage (NCBI taxonomy): Eukaryota > Metazoa > Chordata > Mammalia > Rodentia > Dasyproctidae > Dasyprocta > Dasyprocta punctata. The sequence continues at coordinate 45,468 of RJWM01012366.1, read as the reverse complement.
TTTTATTTTTTTCTTTTTTCTCAATATTTTCATTCTGAGGTTGAACAAATCCTCAAACGCAGAGCCTACAGATACGGAGGGGTGATACGGAGCGGTGACGGAGTATTTCATAACAAAATCCTAACATTTTTCTTAAAAGCCTTCTGTGACTGGCACACAGGTAGATGGCTTCTGACTGAGTTCAGCTGGAGGGGCCGGCCACGCAGTCTCCTTGTCTGCCACGCTGAGTGGGCCGCATGCTGAGGCCAGCAGTGGTGGTGAAGCAGCCGGTGGACATTTGTCTCAGAAACCGGCTCCCCACCTTCTCCCTCTCTTACAGCAGAGACACTTGTCCCTAAACTCCGGCTCCTTTCCCACAGATCCCCCACCCTTTCGAGCCGTCTCCCCTTTGCAAGCTGCTCTGTCTTTTTCCAGCCATGCCAGATGGAGCCCTGGACGCAGCCATCCGAGCCGAAGAGGCAGGAAGCAAGGAGGACCTGTACGAGGACCTGCACAGCCCTGGCCACCACTACAGCCACCCTGGAGGGGGTGGCGAGCAGCTGGCCATCAACGAGGTAGGGTGGGGTGGAGCGGGGGACACAGCAGGGCCCAGGCCGGCAGATGCGGCTGTGTTCCAGGCGCTCGCCCAGGCAGCGCATAGAGCAGTGTGCTCGCCACGGCTCTGGCTTTAGGACGCAGTGTGTAGCGCGGAGTCTGTCCAGACTTGGAAGTCCCCGTGCCAGGCTCTCCTGGGCCGCAGAGGGGCCGCGCCCTAGGCGGCTCCTCCCGCGGGGTTCTCCTGGAGCAGCCCCCTAACACGTCCTGTGGGAAAAAGCTGGCTAGCTGTTCCAGCTGTGTCCTCAGACAGCGGATTGGGGTTGAAAGGGGTGGAGGGCACTGGTTTCTCTGCCATGGCCTCCAGGAGCCCAAAGTACTGCTGTGGCGCTGAGGATTGTGTGACTTTCAGGTTAAGAGTTTTGCTGTTCCTACTTAAGCCAGAGAGATTAGTGTGGCTTCTCATCTGTGCATACCCTTTCCATCCCAGTTGGCTTTCTCCAAAGAAGGCATTTTGAAATATTTTTAAGTGTTTTCACTGACACAGAATTATATATTTATGGGGCCCAGCATGACACTGCAGTCAGTATATGTGTGTGGTAAGAGCTGAGTGGCTGGCATGCTCACGCAAGTGTGTGTTATGGTATTGCTTCTTCATGTTGGGAAAATCTAAAGTCCTTTCTGCTAACTGTTTCGAACTATTGTTACTTGTTGTCGACTGTGACAGCGCTACAGACCATCACAAATTATTCCTCCAAATGCATGCAGTAGGGCCAGCCTGAGCTACATAGCAAGACCCTGTTTCAAAAAAACAAAAAACAAAAAAAAAACATTCCTCATACCTAGCTGTCCGCCTGTACCTGTTCACCATCCTTTTTTAGGACACAGAAATTTCAAGATTTTGATTTGCCTCTCTTTTGCACTTTTACTCCTGTTTTCTCACCATTTTTTATTTAGTTTCAAGGGAGTGGTGGAACATAACGGTACGTAACAAAATGCTCACACAGCCACATGCCCAGAGCACCTAGGTTCCCTGGCCAGGAAGGCTGGTGCCTTTCTGACCCAGGATCGCATAGAAGTCAGATTTTTTCTTGAAGAGAATCAACTTACAGCTTCACTTCTCTGTGAATGAGCGTGCTCCTGGCCTTCTCTGGAACCAGGATGAAGCATGGTGCCCTCATTTTCCACACAGCAGAATGGGGCGGGGGGCAGACAAACTCAGAGTCCTGACTTTAGATAATGAGTTAAAATAGTTATTGTCTTACTGTAATCCCAAATATTGAGTACAGTAATCCAAGTACTGTAATCCTTTCTCTAGTCTTCCTCACAATTCAAGAAGTTATATTTATGATCCCACTGAGACGTTATTGAAACCCCGGCAAGTTAATTCCAATCTACCATCTCCAATGCAACCCATGGTGAGAGTAAAGACATCGAGACATATTCAAAGTTAAGGGCAGCCAAGGGGTCCTGAGTCCAATCCTCGTGAGGACGTACAGACAAAGTCCTTGATCCTAGGCCTCTCCCAGAATTTATTATGTTGTGAAGAAGGGGGTGGCTCAAGGACGAGTGACAGTGAGGATGGCAGGAACTATGTGAGTCACTTGAGCTGGCTGGCCAGGTAGTGAAAAAGGCATCTCTGCAAAATGCAGAGATAAAGATATGCAGAGGGATCAATTTGCATAACCCAATCAAGGTAGCAACTGAATTGTTTTAGGAGGCTACTGCTTCAGTTTCTGATACGCAAACTTTATGCCCTGGGGACTCACAGCCTCTTTCTCGAGCCTCATACCCAGTTGACATTCCTGGAGCTCACTGGCTCTGCCATCCCATGTGCCTATATATTTTACAGAGGTCACTATGTGAGGAAACAGGACACTGTCAGATGGCTTTAGAGATTACATACCAGTACCTGGCCAGCCTTACTTGCAATGCTTAGAGCCAATTGAAGAGAGAAGGAAATACCATAGTCAGCTCTGTACATATCAGTATAAGGAAATAAGTCTTGATATAAGCAAAATTGCAGCAATTGTTCTGCATTCAAGGGGAGCCACTCAAATTGTCTCCCACATTGTCTTAATTACTTTTTTCTCATTGCTGAGACAAAATACCCAAAGTTAAGGGAGGGAAGGTTTATTTAGCTCACAGTTTGTAGAGGTTTCAGTCTATAGTCAGCTCGCTCCAAGGCGGGGCAGCAAATGGCAGAGGAGCAACCACTTATGGTGGCAGAAGACAGCAACAGTGGCGAACAAGGAGGAGGGAGACCAGCCACTCTCTGTCCCTTTTACCTTATCCAGACTGCTGGGATGACAGCAGTGCCAGCCCAATCACTGAGGTGACCCAGAACCTCCCACCCTTAATCCCTTAGTCCCATGCGTGGAATTGAACCATGAATCAATCACAAACTTTAGCTTCAGCTACCTCTGAAAAAACCCCATGTAAAACTGCATGAGGCTTTTTTTTGGAGGGGGAGGAGGCAGCCACACACAAACCATAACCGTCATCAGGTAACACTCTGTGCTTGACATGGTGGTGCACACCTGTAAGCCCTGTCTGGGAGTCTGAGGAAGGTGGATCACAAGTTTGAGCCCAACCCAGCCAACTTAGTGACAGAACAAGACCTTTCCTCAGAGAAAACAGAAAGAGCTGGGGATCTAGCTCTGTACAAAGGCTCTGGGTTCAATCCCTAGACTACAAAATAATAATCCTAGCAACAACAATAATAATAGTGATAATACCTCATGTGAAATCCATGAAGCTTTCTAACAAAACCTTGCTTGCTTGCTTGCGTGTGTGTGTGTGTGTGTGTGTGTGTGTGGTGCTGGCCCTGAACCCAGCACGCGGAGCCGGCGAAGCATACACTTTTCCACTGAGCCGCGCTCCCAGCCTGCAGCCTTTCTCTCCAGTTGGGTGAGCGATTCTGAAAGCACGCGTCCGTGGTGAGCGGAATCCACAGGCGTTGGCTCTGCTGCCCTGAGATACAGGGTGCTGCCACTGGGGCTGTCACACGCAGGTGCAAGGCGTGCTGAGCAGGGGGCGCCTGGGCGCCGGTGGCTTCCCTAAGCCCCCACCCGCAGGTCCCCCGCGCCTCCGGTGACGGGGAGGAGGCCGGCGGGGCAGAGCCGGGGCCGCGGGGAGGAGGAGGCCGGCGGGGCAGAGCCAGAGCTGCGGCGATGTCGCTGAGCGGCCGTCCCGTGCTGCGCTCACGCTTTCCCGTGCGAGTTGCGTGGCTGCGGCACCTACCTGGTGATGACATTTCAGGCTCGCCCATCTTGCTGCTGGTGAAAAGGTGCCTTTGGGGCCTAGGGTTCTTGCTAAATTGTTAATTCTAAGATGCTTCCGCCCGGGAAGGCCAAGAGCCAGCTCTCAATGAACAGGACAACCCCGGCGGAGGCCCTTCTAAGCGGAAAAGGCAGGGAATGTCGACATCCGCTTAGCTGCCGAGAGAATGCTTCCCGTTTGGTCTCCTTGGCGTTGGAGCTTCCCGGGTGTACTTCTCCTGAGAGCACTCGGTGCTTTCCAGGCCACTCGGGTTCCTGGACTTTGCTGCACCCCCAGGCGGACCGACGTGGTGCCCCCAGAGGAGGCATCGACTGCAGCTGACGGACCCTTCTCCTGCCATGCGGGGAGCCGTGCAGGACGGAGACTCGGGTTGTCTACCAGACCGCGCGCCCCGAGGGTCACAGGGACTCAAGGTCCTGCCGCGGAAAGGCGAGAGCGGGTTCCGAGAGAGGCAGGCGGAAGGGCTGGTGAGCCGGGCCCCTGGCCACGAGAAGAACTGCTCTTGCCGCAGAGCAGCAGGGGCTGTGCTGGCCTGGCTCTTCCTGGGGACGCGGGGCAGGTGGAGTCTGTCCTGACCGCTGGACGGAATAAACACCTCCACACCAGAGACTGGAAAGGCGCAGGAGTGGCTGTCCAGTGACCACCAGTTCCCGCCCCGTGGGCACTCACTGCTGCCTCTGAGCTCCAAAAGAAGCAACGGTCAACCATTAGCAAACATAGAAGTTACCGGAGCGACCAGTCTGAGAGCAGCCGCTTGCTCTGTTGCACACGCCTTTGCCTTTACTAGGAAGATATGGGTGTCTCGTTCTCATCGTGACACATGGGAAACTCCGGCTCTCTGACTTGGGGAGATGTCTGAACTGAGTACCGAAGGAGTGAGTCTTGTGTCTGCACACGTGTTCGACCACAGGATGCAGAGGCGGTCCTGCCCGCTGAGAGCCAGCCACCTGGGAGCGGTCCTGTGTGGGACACAGGCGTCCTCTCTGTGCTCGAGGCGTGCGAGAGGCAGGTACAGAGCCTCTCTACTCCTGTGCGTAACTGTGCCCGGCCCTCCACACCACCCAGGCCCTGCGGGTAATTAACAAATGCAGACGTCGACCATCCTTGGTGCCCATGAGTGCCCCTCTCTTCTCCCAGCGTCTTCCTTCGAGTCTGCCCCAGATGCCCACAGCTTGGGCATGGGCCTGTCTCTTCCTCCCTTCCCACCTGACATTACTGGGCTGGGCTCTTTCCTGTCTTCAAGCCTGAGGACATCTTCAGCCCAAGGGCTTTCTCTGAGAAGAGGCTGAAGGAGGAGGTGGCTCTGAAGGCCCCTTTGCTCAACAGCCCTGGCCCTGCCTCGACATCAGTGCTGCTGGTACATGTGATGGTTGGGGGAGAGGCAGGCACGGCTTCCAGTGGAGAAAATGGGTCTCCTGCCATCCTCTCGGCCACCTGGAGACAGCAGCCTGTTCCCTACTGGCCGGGCCACAGGTGCAGGTTCCTCTCGCTCCATCTGCTCCTCACGTGGCTCTCAGGACCTCCACGACAGTGAGCAGGGGACCAAGGAGCTTCTGGATCACTCTGCTGAGAGCAGATGGAGCCCAGCTAGAAGGCAGCAGACATCAGTGGGAAGCAGTGTTATCCCAGCTGACCTGACATCGAGTCACTGAAGGACAGATGTGCCTCCTCGAGCTATCCTTGCCCTCCTGGCACCTCATGGAACCCAGGGCCACCCCTCCCTGGGGCCAGTCTGATTTTCTCCAAGTGTGTCTTCCTCAGTCTCCTGTGACATCCTGGAGCCTGACCAGCCTCTCACAACCCCCAGCCCCAGGGAAGAGTCCAGTACCCATCACTGTCCCGTGTACCTTGTGCTACCCTCACGGGCTGGAGAGCCACCTGGCTCAGGTCTCCCAAGATGGGCAGGAGCAGTTCAGAGTCTCCAGGGCACGGCTGCCATGTTGCTCCAGGCTGCAAGGCCATCTGCTGGCCAGCACCTCCAAAGTGGATTTTCCCTCTTCCCTCCACTGTCACCCTAAAGCCATCTCACTAGAGCCTCGGCCCTCACCTGCTCAACACCTGTGACCCCCTTGCCCTTCCACATAGGCCCTCCTACCTCGGGAGACCTGTAGGCCCCACTTCAGCAGCCTGGGGCGACCTCCTCCTTGGCCGCAGCCGTAGCGTTTGAATCTCCCAGTCTTTGTTTTATTTTGGTTTTTGTCTTGAAACACAAGACATCCTTGCTGAACACTGGGCTCCCTAGGATATAAAAGCTGCCCCCCCTACCCCAGGTAAGGTTGTGGCCCCCAGTCCTGCCCAGACCACAGGTCCCTCTGTCACATCCAGTGCTGTTCAGGCCGCCTGCTCTGCACAGGGCGCTGGCCCCGGGCTGAGGACCCACACGCCTCCCCGGCCCCAGCTGAGCAGTGAGCAGGGATCTGCAGAGCCTGCAGCACTCAGTGCCGCACTGGCCAGCAGGATCCCAGCCCAGCGGTGCACAAGGCCTGCGGACACAGCCTTCACTCCCTCCCCGCCTCCCAGATGGCTGGTAGCTTTGGAGCCTCCAGGGCCCGAAGTCAGGGCTTCTGAGCCACGCCCCGTGGGGGGGTGGGGGATTGGATGGTGCCAGGGAGCCTCATATGCCTTCTGAACCCCAGCAAGTTTCTTGAGTGCTTGGGGAGCAAATTTGATCCTAGGGTGTTTTGCAGAACTGGGCTGGAGCCAGGCACCCGACAGATGGACTGCGCTGAAGTTTCAGGTGTGAGGGCGGCACCATCAAGGAACACATTCCAACCCCCACCCCGCACGCGTGGCAGCCACACAGGCGTCAGCAAGCGTACACACACGGGCACACAGGGACAGGGCGCACGCACGCCGGCATGCCCTGTCCTGGAACCCTCAGCGATGTGGTCACAGGCAGAGGTGCACGTGCTACACGGGCATCGCGGTAGTGCCGCAGCTCATGGACGCATGGAAATCTGAAGGGAGACGGCTGCCCATGTGCCTGCCGCCTCTGCAGCTGCCTGCTGCACCCTTCTCGTCTTCCGAGGCACTTTCTGACCCCAGAGTCAGAGACTTGGGCTTGTCCTGGAAATCTGCCTGCTCCTGAGCTGCGTTCAGCCGCTGGCGAGGCCGCTCCTCCTGCGCAGGCGGCGGGACCCCTGGGGACTGGCACCGGAGTCGGCACAGAGACAAGAAGGAGCCGAGCCAGGTTCGCAGGCGCAGTTTTGCTCAGACGGTCGCAGTCAGGGAGAGAGGAAACCTCAGTATGGATCCGCCGGGGCCTGACTAAGGTTCAAATCCTGGCTGCGCTGCTGCGGGTACTTTTATGGCTGAGCAGGTTACCTGACCTTTTAGAGTGCGTTCCCTCCGCTGTGAAGTCGCAGCTGGAGGGCAGCCTTATTAGGAATCAGAATCCGGGTCAACCCCTCCCCAAAGTCACGGCGGGCGAGCGTTTCTGCCTGGAATGCCTGTGCCCGGCGAGGCACCTGGGCAACCCCGAGTGACCCCGAAGCCATCTATCTCTGCGCGCGATCGCCCAGCTCCACCAGGACCGCAGAAGCGGGTTAGCTCGTGCCCCAGCCGCCCCGCCCCGCCCCGCCCCTCCTCCCGGCCCTCCTCCCGGCCTTGTGCTCTTCTGACTGTCAGCCGCTGCCGCGAGGCGTCACGCACGCTCGGGCCGGGCTGGGGGCCGAGCCCTGCGGGAGGAGCCGCCCGCGCCCCGCCCCTTCCCCGCGCCGCCGCTGCGCTAGGTGCCTGCGCGGCGGGGCCTCGGCGCTCGGAGCCTGGAGCGGGGCCATGGCTCGGGCCCCGCAGCCCCGGCGCGGCCCTGCCACCCCCGGGAGCGCCCTGCGCGCCGTGCTGCGCTGCAACCTGCCCCCTGGCGCTCAGCGCGCGGTGGTCTCCCTGGTGCTGGTGCTGCTCGTCCTCATCAACGTCGTGCTGATCTTCCTGCTCGCTTTCCGCTGAGCCGGGCCCGCACCGGGTGAGTGGGCCGGCGCTCCAGCCCCGCACCGCACGCCGAGGGCAGGCCTCCCACCATCCATGCGCGCACTCTGGGGGGCCACACGCTGGTGCCTAGGGGCGTGGTGGCACGCGCGAGGGTCCTTCCTCTGTCCTCCGTGCCGTGGGGGTGGGGGTGGCGCATTCCGTGCGTAACTGACGCGGACGCAGCTGGGAAGTGTGCGTGTGCGTGTGCATGTGCCCGCAGGCTGAGCGGGACTGGAACTGCACCTGTGTGAGTCGAGCGAGGTCTGCGGGAGCCACCGGGCTCCTCCGCTGCTGTTACCTGCCTCCTTAGGGCCACGGCGCCCGAACACACTCCCCGCACCTTGTGCGGAGCCCAGCCCAGCACTCCCAGGCTGCGTGTGAGGGAGGGAGGAGACGGCAAAGAGAAATGGTGGCAGTGGCCCGTCATCAGGGGCAGTGTGCGGCAGACTCTGGCAGCCTTGCCAGAGCCATAGATGCAGGAGCCATAGATGCAGGAGGGGATCCTGGCACGTCCCGGCTTTGTCTTAGTCTTGAACGTGCCCCTCCCTCAGCCGCCCCACCTGCCTCCACCTAAACATCTGCTTTCCACCCAAGCGCGAGCCGAAGTGTTGCTCGACCCTTGGCTCAAGGTGCAGCTGCACCCAAGATAGAGCACCAGGAGGCCTCCGAGAGGAGGCCTGCCCAGCTGCTGTGCAGGTGGAGGAGTCTGTGATGTCCTAAGAAATGTGTCTAGCTCCTGGAACATTGTGGGCGACATCCTAGGGTAGATGGTGGTACTACTGGGACACTGATGGGAGACACGGAGGGATCAGAGGACCCATTTCTGGCCATGCGTCTGTCTGGTGTCTCCTGGGCCATATATGGTTGTAGGACAAGGACATAACAAAGGTAGCAAGCCCACCCTGCCCACCGCCTCCCCGGCAGCGGCGAGGAAACAGCTTCGGGGGGTGGGTGGCTCAGAGCACCAGGCTGGAGGGACTTAGCACACAAAGGCAGGGACAGAGGAAGATGCGCCTCCTGGCGATGCTCGGCAGCGTGTCTAGGATGGAAACCAGGGGGCAGCGGGGCAGTGCTGAGTGACCTGTGCCCACAGACCCCAGCTCAGGCGTGGGTCCCGGCGTGGTCTCATGGCTCCCCCACCCCGCCAGCAATGCCCACAGCCTCCAAGGCCTCACATGAGCCACCGTGGGAGGAGTGCCAGCTCTGCAGGTACAGCGCGCTGGCTCCTCCCACACGGTCTGGCTGAATCCTCCTGGCTCATCCCACCTGCAGGAGGTCATCACAGCTAGGAGTGAGGACAGGGGTCCGAGGTCTGCTGCTCCTGGGCATATCCCAGTACTCTGCGAGGCCCAGAATATCCGGGTGGACTTGCGAGCAGCCACTGTACCATCAGTGTACACATGCACACAGGCTTGTCTGGAGTAGCTGTCACCCTCAGGAAAGAGTAAGAGCCAGCGACCAGCCTCCCAAACCTGCTTGAAGGAACACTCCCACCCCTCACCCTGCCCCGTGGGCACAGAAGCCTCTTAGGTAGCAGCCGGGACTGAGGTGGAGGCTCAAGCCGTCCCGGCTGAGAGGTGCAGCCCTGCTCTAAGTCCCTGCCACTGCGAGGATTAGCACGTGCCCTGCCCTGGGAGCACCAGGGAGCCCGGGGCAGAGGGCTTATGAGTGCCTGCCAGGTGACACACAGGTCATTCCTTAACTGCTGGGCCAGACTGGTGGCTGTGGTATGGGGCACAACACTCAAGTCTCATCAGGGAGGGGTATTGGACGCTCTAGCCTGCCTCTTCTCTCCCGTCCTGAAGCCGCTGAGCTGAAATGGAGCCCACACTACAGGAAAGCAGCTGGCACCCCAGTGACACACAGAGCACCAGGAGCACGGGCTGCCTGAGAGGGGACGGGGAGAGCAGGCCCCAGAATGTGCCAGTCCACTGGGAAAGGACATTCATCAGGGGTTCGTGCCTTAGTGACCAAGTATAGAGTGATCCTGAGGCTCCCGATACAGTTCAGAGCTGTAAGACCCACCCACTTCTCCGCAAGCATAAAGAATACTGAGGTGCTGCTGGGCGGATGAGGGTATTTGGGTTGTTGGTGGCCCGGTTGTCCTAAGGCTAGATCTGGCTGCTGCAGTGGTAGGGCACTGTCGATAGCGGGGTGGCCTCAGAGGCACTGCAAGTCCATGAGGAGAAAGCCAGAGCAGGATGCAAGCCCCCGCTCCTTCATACAGCTCTGCAGCCCCTTTGAATGCTGCCTGAGCAGAGCTCACCAGGCAGCAGCTGGCACGGCCTCAGCCCCAGCATCCCAGGGCAGCAAACCTGAAGCTGGGTTGAAAGCTCAGAGGCTCAGTCTCAGGTCAGGAAGGTGTGGCCCAGTTTAGAGGGAGTGATTCAAGGGTGGGCAAGGTTCTGGGTCGGGTGCACCGCAGACTCCGTCCCTGTGCCCCAGAACACTGCTGTCTGGCTGGGAGGAAGCCTTCCAACCCCTCCGGAGAGCATGTCAGGACCCTTCTTCCCAGGACTGCTGAGGGGGGATGGAGGGCAGGGAGGGCTTCCGCCTGGGGCCCAGGGCTGCCTCTCCTCTCTCCACAGCTCATCAGTGATGGCAGTGTGGTCTGTGCTGAAGCACTCTGGGACCATGTCACCATGGACGACCAGGAACTGGGCTTCAACGCCGGGGACGTCATCGAAGTGATGGATGCGACCAACAGAGAGTGGTGGTGGGGCCGTGTCGCTGACAGCGAGGGGTGGTTTCCAGCCAGCTTCGTGAGGGTATGGTCCCAGGCTTGAGCAGAGCCACCTGGGAAAATCCACACTCAACAGCTCTGGAGTCCTGGGTTCTGGTGCCTCAGGCTGCATGGGTGGGGGTCAGAGAACTGTGACACGACCTTCCTTCTCCCCCAGAGCCGTCAGCACCTCTGCCACCCCCTGATCCCACCCTCCTCCGGGACAGCCCTCAGGCCAGAGGGAAGAGGTCAGGAGTGACTGTGGAGATTACACAGTGTGCGTTACAGTTACAGTACCAGACACCAGGAGCAACTCACCCACCCGCTCGTCTGGATTAACAGCCACACCCCCGGGAGGTGGGACTCTAGGACAGCTGAGGCATGCACAAGCAGCCACCACCCCAGGTGTTCATAGGGAGGGGATCCAGATCCCACCTGAGGTGCTCTGGTCTCCAGGGAAGGAATCCAGGTGCAGCCTCCAAAAGGTCAGACGGGAGCAGCCGGCATTCAGTCGTTCCTGCCCCAGGCTCCCTGTCGCCTCTGCTCCCAAATCTTTTCCTAAATTTAGAGAGCCAGCAAGACCGGGCCACCGCGCCCCAGCGTCACAGCCCCTAGATGGCGCAGTGTGAACAGGCTGGCGTTCAGAAATGCCTAGTGCGTATTCCAGGGACCACGCTGAATACAAGCGAAGTCTACGGAAAGAAAGCAGGGGGATGTGGCGTCTGCCGAGGAGGCCGGGGTGGTCCGGGGGCAGCGGTGACCCAAGGCGCCGCCCACCCTGCGCACTCCTGACGCAGGCGTAGGGAGCACCTTCGGCCCCTGTGCTCCCTGCAGGTGCCCAGGCTCTGTGCTCACAGCCGCGTGCAGGGTTGCAGGCAGTGACTGGCCCCCCGTTGCCTGCAGCTGCGCGTGAACCAGGATGAGCCGGCTGACGACGACGAGGCCCCACGGGCCGGGAAGGGGGAGGTGGAGGACGGCGGAGCGGAAGCACAGAGCAGCAAGGACCAGATGCGGACCAACGTCATCAACGAGATCCTCAGCACCGAGCGCGACTACATCAAGCACCTGCGCGACATCTGCGAGGTGAGGGGAGGCCCTCCCCGACTGGGCCGGGCGGGTGGGGGAGCCGAGCCCTGACGGGCCGTGCCCGCAGGGCTACATCAGGCAGTGCCGCAAGCGCGCGGACATGTTCAGCGAGGAGCAGCTGCGCACCATCTTCGGCAACATCGAGGACATCTACCGCTGCCAGAAGGCGTTCGTCAGGGCCCTGGAGCAGAGGTTCAACAGCGAGCGCCCGCACCTGAGCGAGCTCGGCGCCTGCTTCCTGGAGCACGTGAGCGCTGCTCCCCAACGCCCCAGCCCCACTTGCCAGCTCGGGCCCTACTCGCCCCAGCCCCTGGTGATTTTGGTGCCCCTCTGCTCTTGGCTCCGTGCCCCCGCAGGGTCTCTGATGTAGGGAACCAAGTCAGGGAGGCTCCCAGCAGCAGAGTCTTGTTTGGCCTGGGAGGGGTCTACCTCCTCTCCTGGGGAGCCTTTTGGGGTGAAGCAAAGCACATCTATTCTTGCACCCACCCCTGGGCCTTTTGACCTTGACAGCCCCTTCTTACCAGCACTACTGATTGTTTTCTTTTTGTTCGTTTTGTTTTTTGTTTTTTTGTTTTTTTGTTTTTTTTTTTTTTTTTGATACAGTTAAAATATCTCCTAAGGGCCTTACTGATGAAGTTGGGAGTCACAGGATGGGCCCACATGTCCTTGGTTTTCCATCTGTGGGTGACTCCACATAGCTGTGGCCCATCGCCAAGCAGATACAAAGCCTAGGTCCCTAGTCTAGCTCCTGAAGGGAATACAGTCCCTGGTCCCCCCAGATGGGTGGCCAGTTGCCTGGGAAGCAGGAAACAGCTACCTTACCCCAAAACTGTTCCCTCTGCCACCCAGCAAGCAGACTTCCAGATCTACTCTGAATACTGCAACAACCACCCCAACGCCTGCGTGGAGCTTTCTCGGCTCACCAAGCTCAGCAAGTACGTGTACTTCTTCGAGGCCTGCCGGCTGCTGCAGAAGATGATTGACATCTCTCTGGATGGCTTCCTGCTGACACCTGTGCAGAAGATCTGCAAGTACCCCCTGCAGCTGGCAGAGCTGCTCAAGTACACCCCGCCCCAGCACAGGTATGGGAGGCTGGGCCCCAGGGGCTCGCCCACTGTGTTCCAGATTCTGCTGTAGGCATGGGGCCTCACCTCAAGCTGCCACTATGATGGGGAGGAGGACATCAGCAGGACAGAGCCTGTGCCGTGCCTGGCATTTGTGGAGAAGAACGAGACTGTGCTTCAGTGGCCGAGGGGCATAGGGTGGGCTTCAGGAGACACCTACAGCTCTGTCTCTCCCCGCAGCAGCACCCTCCCACTCTGTTCTGCCCAGGGACTTCAAGGATGTTGAAGCTGCCTTGCATGCCATGAAGAATGTGGCCCAGCTCATCAACGAACGGAAACGGAGGCTTGAAAACATCAACAAGATTGCTCAGTGGCAGAGCTCCATAGAGGACTGGGAGGTGAGGGCCTTGGGGCCCAGGGAATGCGCAGTGGGGTCCTGGCCTGAGAGCTCTGCTCGTCTCTGGAAGCCCAGGAGGGAGCAGAGCAGGGGCCAGGCTGCTGGGCAGGAGTGGACGCTCACAGGGAAAAGCAGGTTCTTGTGCGCAGCTGTGGGGACTCTGGTGCGACCTCCTAGAGCCACACACAATACCAGGACAGTCTTCCACCAGCTTCCACCAGCCCAGGAGAAGGTTCGCCTGAGGAAGGATGTTTCTCCAAGGCAGTAGTCTGCTCCTCTGCCCTTGGGGGACAGGCTGGACCCGTGGACCTCAGTCAGCTTGTGGGCCTCCCAGCACTAGGGTTTTTGCCCATCAGCATAGCCCGGACTGGGCTGCCTCCTGGTTCCGCTGTTCTGGCTTGCATATTCCTCAGGTGTCTTTCTAATGCAGCACCAAAGCATGAGCAAAAGATGCGTTCTTGCAGGGACACGGGGGGCTCTGCCAGCACGCCTGCTGGTGAGGGCTCCCAGCCCACACAGTGCCACTGCCAAGTACACTATCAGCTGTCATGAAGGAAAATTACCTGACAATCACCTGACAATCACTCACCATCAGCCACAGAGCACTATAAAAACAGAGTCCTGGGTGCCATCCCGACAGTGTTTTGGCACCCAAGGGTGGGATTTGGCAGTGTGGCCCACTGGTTTTGAGGCCCAGCCCAGGCCAAGGACCTCTGTAAGCTCCATCAGCCCAGACTGAGTGGCTGCCCAAAGCCCCAGGACAGAACTTAGTCTGAAAACATGAAGCTCTGATGGTGGAACTTGGGTCCTAAAATATATTTAAGCTGGGACGAGGGCTCCTTAAGATCTTAAACATTGGCTACAGAGGTGAATTACAGCCTAACTTTTTTCTAGGGCAGCGCTGTCCAATCAAAAGATCATGTGTGTGAGCAACATACAGACTGCTGTACTTTCTGGTAGCCATCTTCTTGTGTTTTCTGAGACAGGATCTCAGGCTGGTCCTGAACTTACTATGTAGCCCAGGCTGGTTTTGAACTGATGGTGATCCTTCCAAGTACTGGAGTTACCAGCACATACCACCACATCCAGTTCTAGCCATTTTAACAAAGGAGGAAAACAACAGGTGAAAGTGACTGTAATGTTTAACTCAATAATTATCCCATCATTTCAGCTGTAGTCAGCATAAAATATGATTCATGATATATTTTACATTGGTTCTCACTAAATTTTGAAAGTCAGTGTGTATTTTACCCCAGCATCTCACATCTTGATGTGGAGTGGGCACATTTCCATTGTCCAAGAGCCACGGAGGCCACTGACCACAGGAGGGCCAGTCCGCAAGGCCAGCCAGCCCAGGTCAAACCCACTGTGCTCTCCTCCCCTCCACAACTCCCACCTCCAGGACCCAGAGGACTCCCCGGCCTTCCAGATGCCCCTCCCACCTGGGCTCATCTAGGCGGCCGGCCACAGTGGCCAAGGTTGGGTGCACTCAACTCTGGCTCTCCTTGGGGTTCCTCAGGGGGAAGATCTCTTGGTTAGGAGCTCGGAACTCATCTACTCAGGAGAGCTGACTCGCGTTACACAGCCTCAAGCCAAGAGCCAGCAGAGAATGTTTTTTCTCTTTGACCATCAGCTTATCTACTGTAAGAAGGTAACCAGTGCTGCCCTGCTGGGCCAGCCCCACGTAGGCAGGTGGAGGGCCTGAAGCTGAGGGAGGAGACCGCTGCCCAAACTGAAGGCTGCAGGCCCTCCACAGCCGTCCCTGAGACCCCGTGGTCTGGGATGAGGTGAGGGTAGCTCTCTGTCTGGCCAAGGCCCCGTTGGCATCCTCATTGCTGACCTGTCCCCTGCCCGCTTCTCAAGCCACGTCTACCGCAAACCTCCGCTTTCCTCTGCCAGCCCCGAGGTCCTCTGCTGCCGCCATCTCCTGGTCTTTCTGTGGCTTGCAGCTTCTGCTTCTCTTTCAAAACATGGCCCAGACGACCCCACACAGGGATCCCTTCTGCGCACTGCGCTCTTCTCTGCGGAGCGTGGGGTGCCGCCTTAGTCTCTGGGGCAGACCACATACTTCAGAGAGGGCGGCCCCCGCAGCTCGGCAGCTGGCCATCCTGGGCTGCACCAGGGCTGCCAGGTGCCCACTCTGCTGGGAAGGTGGCTGGGCCGAGGGCAGAGGTGGGCCCAGGGTACGGCAGCCAGGGCTCAGGACGGCGTCTGGCAGGACCTACTCCGCCGAGACATGCTGTACTACAAGGGCAGGCTGGATATGGATGGCTTAGAGGTGGTGGACCTAGAGGACGGCAAGGACCGCGACCTCCACATGAACATCAAGAACGCCTTCCGGCTGCACTGTGGCCCCTCGGGGGACAGCCACCTACTGTGTGCCAGGAAGCCTGAGCAGAAGCAGCACTGGCTCAAGGCCTTCGCCAGGGAGAGGGAGCAGGTGCGGCTGGATCGGGAGACAGGTGCGAGACCCTGCTAGACCTTGCCCCACTCCAGCCCTCTCAGCATAACTATGCCAGGCACCACCGTGTAGCAATGAGAGTGTGTCTCAGACCCAAGGCCTCGAGCTTGAGGCTCAAGAGCCTCTTGTCCTAGCAGTCAGCACAGCACTGCCACCCTCACCCCACGAGCAGGAATGGCCCTTGTCAGTCTTTGCCTCCGGAGCACAGGCTGCTGGCTAGGGAGGGAAGCACCGACTCCCACGCTCTGCATGCTGCTCAGAGCAGGCGACCCCTTCCAGGCAGCTCAACCCCTGGGAGAAGCAGGGGAGGGTACCAGCTTCCAGAAGCATCCCGCTGCCCCCGTGAGCATGTCTCTCCCCAGGGCTCCCCATCTCCTGGTCACGGGCCCTGGCATTACACTCGGCAGTGCCTGCGGAGAGCCTCCACTGTAGCAGATGGGAGGACGCGCGATGTGGGTGGAGTGGGACGGGGGGTAGGGGGGCCTCAAGAGGCTTATCCACCATCCTGGTTGGCAGGCAGACTGACAGCAGGACGGGGGATGGCCCGACACCGCGAGGACAGTGGGCCACAAAGCACAGCCTACGGAGGCTTGTGGGCAGGGAAGGACAAAGCAGGTCTTCTGTGTGCCCTCTCCCCAGGTTTCTCCATCACGGAGCTGCAGAGAAAACAGGCCATGCTGAGTGCCAGCAAACAGCAGGCCACAGGGAAGCCCAAAGGTAAGTGGCTGGTGGTTCCAGCCTTGGCAGGCCTGGACCGGTTACATTCCCCTCTGACCCCCAGAGCAAAGCCACGAGACACCTGGGTCCTTGGAGGTGCCCACTGCCCTCTGCAGGTGTGTTCCCAAAGGCTGGCTATAAGGACACCAGTGATAAAGATTGGGTCGGTTTACAGATGTTTCTGCTCTGGGCCTCTGCCCTCCCCAGAATGGCACCACTGGCGACAGTGCTGAGTTCCCCAGGCTCTCTGACAAGCACTGCCACAGCTGCCTAGGAATGACTCATCCCCCATTTCTACAGTCATATGTCACGTAACTTGGACATGGCCACTCCCCTTCCCCTCCAAGGCTACAGTAAGCCAGGCCCCGACCAGAGGCTCCAGGGTGTGGTCGGCCCCTGGAAAAGCAGGTCCTATGCAGCCAAACCAACCACAGATGGCGGCTGCAATGGGCACCTCTGCCCTGTGCCACCTGACACCCGTGACCATGTTGCCTCTCCCGGCCCAGCTGTCGGCAGGCCCTGCTACCTGACACGCCAGAAGCACCCAACACTGCCCGCAAACTGGCCCCAACAGCAGGTCTTGGTACTGACAGAGCCCCGGCGGAAACCATCCACCTTCTGGCACAGCATTAGCAGGCTGGCACCCTTCCGCAAATGAGCCAGCACCCACCTGACGGCACTTTGTGGACCTGTCCACCTACAGCCCCCAGCTTTGTCTCCTGGGGCCCGCTCCACCTGGCCCTTCTCTGCCTGTGTTGCAAACTGGAAGTGACCAGGGCTGAGCAAAGGAATTGCTTGGGGCTCCAAGGCAGTGCCAGGTCTGTGCCCCTCCTGGGTTTCGTCCTCGCTGCCCGGCGGTGCAGTAACAAGGCAGTGAAGAGACCGCCTGGTAGGGGGAGACAGGGCTCCTGCACACACAAGCAGCACCTCATGCAGCCTGCCCACCGCGCCCTGCTCCGCCTGCGCTGGAGCTGGGACCCGCAGCTCAGACATCGGCTGGGCTGCCGTGCAGAGGGCACTGGCCACTCTGGACCCTCTGGGCAGGACAGGCCTGGCTATGGCCACCAGCCTCCTGCAAAGCTGGACTGTGACCCCTGCCCTCTAGCTCTTTCAGGTCCCTGCCAGTGGGTGGGGCCAGGCTACCCGCAACCTTAGCGGGCAGAATGTCTGGCCCAGAGCTGCCTTCTGCCTCCCAGCCCCTCTACACGCTGCTGGCTGCTGGCTACCTCGTCACTTGGGATGCGGGTGTGTGTCATGGAAAGGAGAGCGAGTCGGCCACACAGAAACATCCGTGTTCTGTGACACCCGCAGCCGTGAGGTGGCTGCAGACTCATTTGGTTTTGATTTTGTTGTATTTTTCTAAACCCGGAGAAGTGAACGTGCGAAGCCTAAGTACTGAATTCTGTGGCCCCGGATCCAGAAGTGACTCATCCGGCCCTGGTGGCAGGGTGCAGCGAGGACACCCGCATCCTGTGGGGATGGGGGGGTGCAGCCCCCGCCTTGGCGTGGAGCCCTTGAGACTCAGCAGCATGGATGATCACTCTTGCACTATACCTTCTCCAAGCCAGAAACCACACTGATTTCATAAAGAAACTTATGGAAGTAACCTGGCTGCCAGCCCTTGTTCTCCGTGGTGTGTGTGTTTTCTTCGGCGTACACACCCACCTTTCCTTGCCTGCTACCTGGGGTCTCCCCTAGCCCTCCCTAAAAAGAGCCTAGAAGCGAGGGAGTGCAGGGGACCGCAGCCCCAGGAGCTGGCCAGGTGTGGGGCGCAGCTGACACGCTTCCTCTCTGCCCTGGGCCTGGGACCTGACCCTCTTCCTCACTGTTCCAAGGATTTTTTTTGCTGGAGTTGCAAAGTGTAAGTTTTGTTTTTCTAGGCCTCAGCATCCTCCCTGCTGAATAGGCAGAGTCCTTCCCAGGAACACCACAGCCACAGAAGCCAGGAGAAGCCTGAGGCTGCTTCCTGTGTCCCATCTGGATTAACAGCCCCCGGCCCCCGTAGCCACACTCCTGCCGCAGCGCCCTCTGACACAGTCCAGGTCCTTGGGGTTGAATAGTGCACCAGCTTGTTCCCCCAAACCCTGGCAATCTCCTAACTTCTGGGAAGCTACAGTGTCTCTCAGTCAAACCAAATTATCTCTGCACAAAACCCACATGGAAAAAAATCATGAAACACAATATGCAACACAAGTCAATCTTTATTGAAAACTGCAGTATTAATACATAACAATTCGTTACAATAAACGTGCCTTTAAGAATTTTAAATCTGAGCTCATCTACTCATCAGATTGCATAAAAAATTAAAATAGTGTGAATTGACACCTAATTGAACTGGCTCAGGATGGGTGGTCCGCTCCTTTATATGACATGGAAGTTCAATGCAGAGGCAAGGGGCGCCTTTAACACTGGAAGACAATGCTGACAAGCTTAAAAAAGTACCGAGAGAACAGTGTAAAAAACAGTATTTAAAAATCACTTAAAAAAAAAAAAAAAGAAAACATCTCCTATCCAGTCACAGCCCACGAGGCTCCCTGGGGCCTTGCCCAGGCTGCCGTCACCGCAGCCCGCCAGGAGCTCAGGCTCGGTCTGGCCCCTCTCCTGCTGCTGCCCACCAGCCTGCACCAGGGCCCGAGGCCCCTGCCAGGGAGCTGCCTGCCACACTCACGTGAACAGCCCACCCCCTCAAGTGCACTGCAGCTCCCTGGACAGACCCTGCTCCCCTGCCTCAGTGTTCTGAGTGATGACTGTCAGTCCTATGGACTACAGCCAGGTGATCCCACAGGGTTTCCGTTCCTCAAGTGAACGGAGAGCTGGGAAGAGGGACAAACCCTTGAAACACGTAAGATCCCTTTCCAAGTTTCTACCAAGACCACACCCTCCTCATCTTGGCCCCACACCTGCGGTGCACTCAGAACCTGCCCGCCTTTGGGAGGCCCAGGTGGAGCAGCGCGCAGCTAAGAGAAACACACACACAGACCTGGGGGATGTGCAAAACGAGGGTGCTAAGCTGTGTCTCCTGACGCCAACCCCACTCCTGCCAGACCCCTCAGAAAGCACCAGAGAGAAGGACCAGTGGCTGCCCCACCTGCTGCTGTACCCACGGGAGGTCCTGTGCTGCCGGGCAGGGCCGGGCCAACTACAATTGGAGCAGCCAACTGTCAGCTGCCAGATGAGAGAAGGTGGCCCAACTGGTCATAGCAATACTGTATCTAAATGTTCAGAGAGACAGATGAAGTCCTGCCAAGCAGCCCAACGTTTACTCAGCTGGATCAGGAAAGCCCATGCAAGGACAATGCTGCTGGCGGTCAGTGCATTCCCAACTGCCCTCAGGAAGTATGTCCTCTCATTGACACCTCTTGCAAGAAGACATACAGCTCACTTCCTGGCTGCCTGTCCCAGAAGGACGACGCCACCAGATGGAGCAAGGCACCAGGTGCCTGGACACTCAGCAGCCTGGTGCCCAGCTCAGGTCCCTGCCACCTGAAAATACATTTGCATAGCACTCAGGAAAGGGTTTCACAGAATAGCAACTGGTAGGCCATAACCACACTAATAAGAACATTCTTCAAAGATGGGTCCACAGCATACATAGAAGGTTCCGGAAGCGCTTCCATGCCTGTTACCATGACTGGCCCTGGCCCTGAGGGTGGCCTCACCACTGAGTCAGGGAGCACATGGGTTGCTTTACAACACTCACTCAGCCTCCAACTGGCTCCACACTACATTTCTATGCGCTGAGAGCAGCAGCAGCTATACAGCTGAAGAAGAAACTCCCAAGTCTCATGGGAGAAGGTAGAGAACACAAAAATGTTCAAATAGCCATAATGATGCCCATGCCTGTAAGAACTAAGTCTTTTGCTTCCTGCCTCAAACTTCTCAAAGAACAATTAATTCAACTGAAGATCTCTCAAATCAGAAATGTCACACATATAAAAAACAAAGTCCCTGGAATGTTCCAGAATATGCTTGGGATGCCAAACTATACAGCTTTATAACAGATTACTGACCCAAATACTATTTAATTTTACCAGAACGGAATGCAACCTATGACACTTTCATTACTATTAAGTCTAGATTCTTAGCTGGTAGGTACGGTCTACCTTTCACAGATGTGATACCTGATGCCCTGATAAGTTTCAAAATTGGAGATTTTCACAAAACATATTGTACAATGCAGAAGTATCTGACAGTCTCTCGATTCAGCCTTACGAAAGGGGAAAAATTAATTATAGAGAAGAAAAGTGTTCATATAGCTGGCATAAATGGGGATCAGGGGATGGGATGCAAAACTTCCTCCAACTCAGCACTTGTGAGAACACTCACCGCGTGTGTGCCAGTCTTACATAGCCTAGACACAGTCCATGCCACCTCTTAGAACTTCCTGATTATGGACACCACCACCCCTTACAGGTAGGCCATGGATGTGTTTCTATTTTTGTGGGGGGGCTTTTACAAAGCATACACTAAAATCATTAATACGTTCTCCTGTGTATTATTACTCAACTGGGGAAAATGCCTTCTCCGTCAGGCAGTTGAGTCCCTGGGACCCTTGGAACCTAGCAACACTGCAAATCATCCATTACACAGATGGAATAATCAACAGACTTGCAGAAATGAACACAACTCTGTGTTCACACACAAGGTAAATGACACCACACATACATACATACACCCACACATACATACACACACACACAGGTTAAGTGCTCAGGAAACAATTTAAAGTAAAGCTACTTATCAGTAAACATTCTATGTTAATGGACACTAGAAATAAGGACTCTTGTTTACAATGAGCCATGCAAAAATATTCCCAAATTTATAAAATGTGGAAAACATAAAGTTACGAGTACTTACTATAAAAAATAAGATTACCAAAGGCTCAGTGGTCAGGTGATCCACCTGCCAGCCAGGATGACTGCTAATAGAGCAACCTCTACCCCAGCACCAGGGCCCTGACCAAGCTGCCAGAGACAGAAGCAGCACGGAATCCCCTCCCAGCTGAAGGCCACAGCACGTAGACAACGCTGGGGTGGGAAAAAGGTGCACCTGCCCCACTCAACAGACGCATACAGGGAGCAAGTCTTTCCACCTCTAGCCTCTGACCCTCATTGAGAACAGACAGCCACACCTGTCACTCAGTCAGGCTTATTAAGGAAAAAAAAAATCCCCTCTTGATTTCTTATGTACAATATTCAGATTTTAAACTCAAAATCTTTTCCGTAACAGACACCAGCAGGCAAATGCTTTCCACTCCTGCCAGGCCCTCTGTGCTGCCCCCCATGCTTGGCACTGAGTGCCTTCAGCTCCAAGAGGAGGTGGCAGAAGAGGTCCACCCCCAGACATAGCCCTTGGCTCCCTGACCCAGCCAGATGTCCGTGAGCCAGACAGGTGAGTCAAGTCATTACCACACGGACCACCTCAGGACACACTGTGTCTTTCCATTTGCAGACCCAGTCATAACCTTGCCTCTCTAAATCAACATGAGTTATTTAAAATAGTTTTGTTCCCTTTTAGGCATTTATAGTATACAACCATCTCCATAAACACACAGCCGAAATCTTTGCCCTTCTTTGTGAAAGAAACAGCAACACCTAAGTTTTTTTTAACTGAGTCAAACATTTCTTGGGAAAAGAAAATATGGAATGACTTTCTAAGCTAAAGAAGAAGATGATACCTGCTCCAAATGGGACTGTTCCTCTTTCACATACCTTCCGTTCCAGGAAAATAATCTAGTTCTACACAAGATATAAAAAACATCATCCTTCTTTGTAAGAGATGTGCAATGAAAATTTAGATGGCAGAGAAAATTGCTTTGTTGATACATGGACCACCCTCACCCCTAAGTATCCTGGCCACACCACTCTAATGTTTCATGATGATCTTTAAGCATGTCCCTGTTCCTGACCCCTCCAAGGCAGAACAGAAAGAAAGGGACGCCCCGGAACTGCTGCTCCCAAGCAACTGTCACCTCCCTGCTCTCTCTCTGTCCCTGCAGTCCCATCTTGGTGCAGTCAGTGTCAAAGAAACAGACCACTGAAAACTAAACATCCACATCCCCAGCTGGCTACCCACATCAACCCCAAAAGGCTGAAAAATCATCTAAGGTAATCCAATGCTCTAGGAAGAAATTCACTTGAACACTTATTAACGTTAAGACTGCATACATTACAACAGTGCATTAGTGATACAAGTTGTAAAATACATGTCCATTCCTTTGAGTTTTGCATATGATGGTTTTGCATCAGTCACTGCAGGTAGATTGAGCAAGCTTGGTTTTTGTGTTTTTAACATGCATTCAACTAGATATGATTCAGAATAGATTAATACTCCCTTCTTATCATTACAGTTAGCTAAAAATTGCCAGGCAGACCACAAAACAGGATTTGCTTTAAGACCAACCCACAGAGTTAGTTGGAGACTAACGGCGCTGGGACCTGCTGGACCGGGACGGAGTCGTGTTTAGCTAAGTGTCGAGAGCATTAAGAAGAAAGTCCTGGTTGGAGGCACAAAGCCTGCAGCACCAGCTGTGGAACCTCAATGATGGGACTGCACAGCTCCATCCTCGAACCTGGGAGAGAACAGATACACGGTCACAAGGAGCATTTCAGGAATGCCGCTCAGAAGCCGTCACGGCGAGATCCACACTGCCAGAGAGGGCCACTGTGCACAAAGCCGCTCAATCTGGCTCCCGCCCACCACGCGGAGACCAGGGTTTCCCTTCTTTCTGCAGGCAAGAGGAGGGGATATAAGTACACTTCAGTAAGGTCAAGGTGCACAGTGTAAGAAGTAAACACACCAGCCATGTGTGGTAGCACACAAGACTCCATCTCCAAACAAACAAACAAAGTTACTCATGGGCTTTCTACTTTGTGGAGTCCCAATAAAAACAAAAGCATAAAACATCACTTTTATGCTTTGCTCTTGGCTCAAGGGTACATTTTTCTTGTTAGTGATAACAGGTTTGCCATTCTCCTCAAGGAGTGGGGCCTCATCAGCTTCACAGCCACTTACGTTTGTCTGCAGGTGATCACCACTGAGGGGGCACATAGCTGTAAGTGGGTGTTCCTGGGGCCCGGTACGTGGGCACAGTGACTGGGTGAGGGGCGACCGGAGTTGGGGAGTGAGCAGTCAACAGGGTACCTGGAAGAAAGAGCAGCACATGCATGGCACACACCGCAGGCCGACACGCAGCATGGCCCACATCTGCACAGAGCTCCACGGCCACCACGGAGAGATGCGGCCTGGCCTCTTTGTCCAGAGGGAGGCACAAAGGCAGGGAATGGTTTAGACCCAGAGCGAGGGCAGAACTCGGATGAGATTCTCCCCAACAGTGTCAGCATGTACAACCACAGTTGGCTCCTACTGGTAGCACATTTGTAAAAGGGTCTGTGCCTCCCCTCCATAGGATATGTGCAATAATTTTTATAAGTCAGATGGGAAGCTACAAAAGTTGAAAAATGATATTGTTAACCTTAAATAGGAAAGAAACTCTGATACATGCTACAACATAGCTGAAACGTAAAGGCATAATGCTAAGTGAAAAAGGTAAAAAAACAAAAATGTCAATGACAAAAAAATACTGTGATTCCACCGATGAGGTATTTAACAATTGTCAAATTCACAGAAGCAAAACACAGATGCTAGTTGCCAGAAAAAGGGGCCAGCAGCAAAGCTGAGTTTTGTTTAATATGTAAAAAAGTTTCAGATTTGCAAACGGAAAAATATTGTGAATATATCTGCACTGGAGAACTGTGTACTACACCACACACCGCACACAGTGGAGCATCCCTATAATCCACCATGAGACTGAGGCAGAAGGACTGCCACAGGTCCAAGGCAGCCTGAACTACATAGTGAGATGCAGTCTCAAAACAACAACAACAAAAACTGTAAACTAAAAAATGGTTGAGATGGGAGGGGTAAAGAAACATGTGAAGTAGGGTTCCAAACTACATGAGCTTCCAAGTATACTACAAGACATCTATTTTTGCTGTAACGGCAGAGACTCAGCGACGGAGTCCCTCCAAGGAGTAGCGCTGCCTCAGTGCTGGGGCCCCTCCCTGCACAGGCTGTTGGCACACAGCTTCGGTCCGCAGACAGGCTGGGAAGCCAAGTGAAACAGAGTCTGCACAGAAACACACAGATTCCTGGAGTGCCTTTCTCTGGCACAATTTCCTTATTCTGAAGTAAAGCCCAGGGATAAAAGAATTATGGGCAACCAAGTGTAACTTGTGTGGGCCCAGCCTGAAAGTGGTCACATGAGCCAAAGGTCTGGAGGTGAGCCAATCCTCAGACATCATTAGATCAAGTCCCCAGGGATTCCCTATGCCTATGGAGACATGCTGAACCCAGCGAGCCAAGGGTCTTTTCGCCCCATGGTTTTTATTTTCTTGACATACAGGAAGTCTGGGGAAGTAACACAGATAAATACCAACGTATCTCTACAAGCAACTATACTGTTACCAGAAGAACAGCTTTCCTAGATTTATATATAAAAACACACTCGCTGATGTAGCTTGACCAACAAAGGCAACAGTTCATGTAAAGGGGGTCTGGAGAGGTCCAGCCCACACTACGGCAGAACAGCCCACAACAGACGGGCTACGGGCTCCGTCAAAGTCAGGGTGCTATTCAGCCACACCTCACAAGGGCGGTCACCTGGCCCACAGGTCATTACTCCACACCGCACTCCAGTTTCTGCTCAACTAAAAGGAAACAGGAAAGGCAGGGAGGGAAGCTCAAAGATAATTTGCCGTTTCCTCACCCCAAGTTATACATAGCCATTAAAAACATCAAAGCCAAGGTGGATCTTCGTGAGCTCTCCCCAGCTTCACCCCAGCTCTCAAGTCTCCCCCAAAGAGAGACATAGGCACAGACTCACCTGCTGACATGGCCATGGTGGTTCCGGCAACCATGCCCATGGTGACGCCATTGCCTCTGGGAGGAGGGATGGGAGCAGGATACACCGTGGCTGGCATGCCGTTGGGCTGCACCACCGTGGTGTGGTGGATGACGTGGGGGGGTGCCGCATACAGTGGCTGTGTGTAGTACGTGCCCTGCTGTGGGGAGAAGAGAGACAACTGCCACAGGGTGCCGCAGCCATTGAGACCTGAGGGAGCCAACCCTTCCCAGCGTGCAGGGCGTGTCCCAGCATACCTGTGCATATGGGCTCTGCTGGGGGTAGGCACTTCGCACAGGGTACACGGCGGTCTGGTAGGGGTTGGGGGAAGAGGAGTACGGTGGCACAGCCCCGCTGGTGGGGGAGCAGGACACTTTGTAAGGTGTGCCTGGAGTGTAACCTGGAACAGAAGGCAATGGCCTGAGTTACCCTGGCCCGTGCCAGGCACGGGGAAGGATGAGTGTGCAGGGAGGAGCCAGACGCATGTCAGCTCGTGGACAGCATGGTCGAGACCTGAGGCCACTGCAGCCCTGAGCTTCGCTGAGATCTGACTCCATCCCTTAGCTCTGCGTGCAACTGCAGCAGGGGTGGGTTTTCAGGGCGCAGGAGAAAGCTCCATGGAGCATGGGCTCACAGTCTACACCTGTCCTGTCCCACTGGGATATAAACTGGTACGGCCTTGTAGTGTTCTACTGGTCTTAAAAGCAATCTGTCTTAAAAGAGATAAGCAAATACACACAAAGACTTAACTGCAAGCATGCTCGTCTCAGTGCTATTTATTGTAACAAAAACGAAGAGAGAAACTCATCAAACAGGATTGGCTCAGCACCCTATGGTAAAGACTTCACTGTAAAGGGACCAGGTCGAACACACACATTTGCTTTTGTTCTCACCAAAAGCAACATTATAAGAACCAAAAGGCAGATTGAGAAATAAAAACAATAATAAAAAAAAAAAAACCTAGCCAGGTGTGGTGGTGCACGCCTTTAATCCCCAGCACTCGGGAGGCTGAGGTAGGAGGACCGTTGTGAGTTCAGCGCCGACTTGGGCTACAACGCGAGTGCAAGATTGGTCTGAGCTACATAGTGTGACCCTGCCTCAAAAAACTAGGGCCGGGAGTTTGGCTCAGTGGCTTAAGCGCCTGTCTGGCAGGCATGAGGCTGTCACTTCAATCCCTGGTGCTGCCAAAAAACCAAAAAAAAAACAAACAAACAAAAAAAAAACCCTACACAGACCAAGAACAGCAGCAAAACAGTGCTTTGAAACTCAAAAAGCTGCAGTGGAAGATGACTGAGCTGAGCAAGGAAAGCTGCACTCCCAGCCAGCAGTAAGGAGTGGAGAAAGCACCTTCCCAGCAACTGAGGAACTGCAGGCCACCCACCAGTTTCCAGAAGCTGGGGTGGACTCTGGGGAGACAGAAAGGCCACGAGTGCAGCGAGCAAACATCAGGTGCCTGACTCCCCATGGTGACAGACAGAAGTCTGCTCCCAAGGAAGAGGGAGAGGGCTTCTGGACAGCTATGACTGCAGCAGCTTCACTCATAGACCCAAAGCTGGAAATGGCCCAAATGTCCACCGCCGAAGAACAGACACACTATATGGCATGCTTCTTCACAACCAAACACTACACACAACTAAAGGAAACGAAGTGAGGATGCACAAAACTTCACAAACCAGTATCAGAATCATTATATCATGTGAAAGAAAACCAGAATAATACACACTGTATATATGACAGGCAACTCCAGGAAAGGCAAATCGAATCTACAGTGACAGAAAACCCACTGTTGGTAGCCAAGAGTGGAGGGGTACACGGCTCTTTCAAAGAGCAGTCACTTGGCTGTGGTGGCATTGTACAGCATGATACAATGGTCCAAACACACCAAGCTGCATAGGCAAGAATGGCTTCCAGCACAGGTAAAGTTCCTGCACAGTGCTTTCTACACAGTATCTAAGAGCGTCCATATCCCAGTTGCTGCCAACAGCACGCAGCAATCAGGCTGCCCATGGGTACCAGAAAGCGCACCATCCCCAGCACAAACACACGCCCCACGATACCCACCAATCTGACTTCCAGATATCACCCCTACAAAAATGACAACACGGCTCCACAACGGGACTTGCAGAACATGTTCACCAATCTAACGCCTAAGCAAGAAATAACCCAAATGTTCATCGTTGGGGAAAGGTTACACTGTGACATGTGCACACAAAAAGCCAGAGCAGAGCAATGCATGTTACATACTGAACAGTAAGTAAACCTATCTATGGTGACAAAAATTCAAAAGAGGAAAAGAGAAAAGAAAACCTGCTGGGATGATACAAGCATTCTATGTTTTGGGCAGTGGTCCCATGAGAAGGAACAATATGAAGTGATTAATCCATATGGAACAATTCATCCAAATGCACACTTTATGGGTGTTCTGTACATAAATTACCCTTCAAGTTTAAAAACTAAAATGAGTATAAAACTTTTTAAGTTAAAAGTTTTGTTTTGGTTTTTTGGCAGCACCGGGGATGAAAGTGACAGCCTCACGCCTGCCAGACAGGCGCTTAAGCCACTGAGCCAAACTCCCAGCCCTAGTTTTTTGAGGCAGGGTCGCACTATGTAGCTCAGGCCGGCCTTGCACTTACGTTGTAGCCCAAGCCGGCCTCAAACTCCCAACGCTCCTCCTACCTCAGCCTCCAGAGTGCTGGGATTAAAGGCGTGCGCCACCACACCCGGCTTGAATACCCCAGCTTTCAATACTGGCTGGGACTTGGCTAAATCAGAGTTCAATACACAGATTTTCTTGTTAGGAGCTGGAAAAGCAAGTTTAAAGTCAAAAACACTACAAGGTCCCTACCACACTTTAGATCATGAGTGTTCCCCCAGGGCCCATGAGGAGGTTTGGTCTCCAAACATGGTGCTATTCAGAGGTGATGGAAATTTTAAGAGATGAAGTCTTCGGGTCACTGGGGGTATGCCCTCCAAAGGCAAGGTGAGACCCTGACCTCTTGTCCTCCCTTTTTCATCTCCCAGCTTTGAGGGGAAGCTCCACCACCCAACTATGCCTAATTGCTTCCTCTCCCAAAGTAATGGGGTCAACTGACAATGGACTGAAACTTTCAAAACTGTTAAGCTAACTCTCTGAGAAAGTTGATTGCCTCAGGTATCTGCCATACTGATGGAACACTAACACTGTCCCTTTTTCCAAGGGTGCCCATCTACTGGTCTTTAAGGATAAAAAGAGCAAGTGACGGTTTCACATGGTGAAGCAAATTAAAAACTGTATGCATACTTTACTGCATGCCAACTAAACAAGGCTGAAAAACATTTTTCTTTTAATTATAAAGAAAAAAGCAATATAGTAGCTATGAGTTCTTGCCATGCACTGACACTCCCAGGAGGCAGCTCAGGACGGCCACAACTCCCAAGTAACTGGCTCGCTCAGAGGAGGAAAAAAAGCAGTGTAATGCAGGCCTACGTCTCACTAGGCAAGGGCCATGAGAGCATCACACCGGCTGTCCACCACCAACACAGGGCGAAGCCTTGTCCAGAAAAGATCGGGAAAAATCCAGTTCTGACTATGAGGCGCCTGACTTCAGAGGAAAGTCGCGAGAAAACAGACCACCAACTCGGTAGCGTTTATGCAATTTTAGCAAGGAAGAAGTCAGCTCAGGATGGGGCAGTGGTATATCAAAAGAAAGGAGCTATGGAGATGAGAGAAGGGGAGACGCCTCTTCCCCAAGCCACTCCTCCTCCACTTCTCAGAACCACAACCACAACCACAACCATAGCACAGAACAGCAAGACCCCAGCAGGTGGTCCTGTTACTCACAAGAGGACACGGTCAACTGTGATTCCCATTCCACAGTTTAAGTGCCGTTTCTGCTTCGTTATTCCCACAGATCTTAACCAAGACATCACCCTAGTAGTCAGTAAACTCACACCTTGCCAAGATGTTAACAATTTCTTAAGCACCACAATCAAATTATTGATTCATAATTACTTTCTGTGTATACCATTTTGAGAAGAGATGCTAGATTTAAAAATTGGGAACCCCATCCAGAATTTGTAGCTTGTCAGTTTTTATGTGGTTCAAGGGAACAAGCAAACAAAGCATCCTTCCTTTTTCAATTTAAAAGCATTTGGAACATGAATGAAACAACTGGAAATAATTTTTTAAAGAGGAAAAAAGGAAGGCAGAAATTAAAAGGTGTGCACTCAAAGAAGTAAGAGTGCAATGAGAGGGGAAGAGAGAGTAAGAGGGAAAGGGGGAGAGGGAGAGGAAGACAGACAGAGAGACAGACTTAACTGCGTGCTCTCTTCAGAGGTGCAGTTTGTGCTTCTCAAAACTGAAGAATGAATTCTAAGGAACAACGGAGGTTAAGAGTAAGAAATATTTATTAAGGGAAAGATAGTTCTGTCTAAGAGAGACAGAAGGGGCCCCAGAAAGTGGGCTGCTTGGAAATAACTTTGACAGCATCAGAGAATTTGTTTTTAGATGTGAAAATGACACACGTGTCTTTTAAAGCTTACTCCAGAAACCATGAAGACAATGTCTGAGAGTTGCTTTAAGGACAAGTGGTGGGCACACAGATGCACTGGTGATGGGAAGCAGGGCTATACGCTCACTTACAAATGTACACATTTAAAGTGACTCCTGGAGGATGGGGCGACGCCGCACACCTGCAATCCTAGCACTTAGGAGGCTGAGGCAGAAAGACCACCGTGAGTTCAAGGTCAGCCTGGACCACATAGTAAGTTTGAGAGTAGCCTGAACTCCATAGTGAGACTCTGTTCAAAACACCAAAAACAAAATTAAAAAAAAATATATAAAATTGCTGTTAGCAAAAACGTTCTGAAGTTAAAAATTACTCAAGTAATGATTAGGCAAGGTATTATACATTAAGAGACAAGAGACATACAAAACAAATCCAACATGTAACATTAAGTAGATCCTGATTCCAAATATTTAAAAAATTTGATATAACTGGGCAAACCTGAATATGTACTACTAAATGAAACTAGGCGATGCATATTCTAAGTTTGGCATGCACTACTAAATAAAATAGGGAATTATCTCAAAGTGTGACAATGGTCATGCACTATCCTTAAGTTGTTAGGAAGGGGTATTCTGAAGTCTCAGGAAAAGAGCTAAAAAGGCTACACACAATTCTGAATTAGTTCATCAGGAAAAGGGAAAAAGTACATACATGCATATTCATCCTTATAAAAATAAAGCCAACAGGGCAAAATAACAGTGGATGGATGTAGGTGGCAGGTGTTACGAGCATTCACTACACTGTTCTCTGAACTGTTCTGTGTATCTGACAATTTTTTATAATACATGGTAAGATATTTTTTCAAACTAAGCTCAGTGATATTAGTCTGTAGTCCCAGCTACTTGGGGAGGCTCAGGCAGGAAGATGGCCTAAGATCCAAAGTTCAAGGCCAGCCTGGGCAACACTGAGACTCTGGCTCAAAAGACAAAAAACAAAAGCAAAGAACTAAAAACAGCTTTCAAAGGATGACACACAACTGTGACTGCTAGGCAGAAAATCTCCAACAAAGGTCATTCATCAGCAGAAAAAACAAGCTTGGGAGCTAGCTGACCAAAAAGGTCACTACAGTCCCATGTGCCCCAAAAGAATGAGCATCCAGCCAAGCCTCTAAAAAGGCCATCACTGGAAGGCGTGGCTCTTCAGCAACCTAATCCGAAAGACACCTGGCAACTGGATAGGGATTGGGAGAACAAAATTAAGACAAGTCCCGTTGAAAATACAGCCGATGCTCTAGTTATATAGCTCTCTGCCACAAACTAACTGACATAAGAAAGACAGGATAAAAGGAGATGTTGTTGTTTGAGGAAGTAAAAGCTTCTGAGCAGTGAATTCACAATGGAAAAAAGAGAAATACAGTATATCCTCTAAGAGAACCGTCAATATTCCTAACAGAAAGTCCATGATTGGTCTGTCACTGTGTAAACCGGAGAAAGAGCTTGGGCTGGAAGGAGGACGGGAGTTGCCAAGAAGACAAGGAGTGAGGTCTGGGCACAGGTCTCCACAGAGAGGTTCTCTGAACACAAGCAGACACCAGCACGGCCACGTGACAGGAGCGCCCTCAGAGGAGATCCCTAAAGCTGGTGGGACCCTGGGAATTTAACTAACGACAGGATCAGATACCTAACGAAAGACAGCAAGTAATTATCAAGTCCATGAAGGACAAAGGAGTTGCAGGGGGGGAAATAACCACACATGCATGACACAGCTGTGAATAATGTTAACAGGTTCACAGTAAGAGGGATAAGAAGTCATTGCCCTCCTGCCCAGGGAAATGAAGACTTAATTTTTATCCAAACTGACACATTAGCGAGCAGCACGTCCTTAAAAAAGGTAGCACCAGGAAAACATGTGGACATGTAGAAGACAACTGCAAAATGAAGAGCTGCAAGAGTTTAAATGGCTGAGTTTGCCTACACTGCAGGCACAGTTGCTCACACAAGGTAATAGGGAAGTGTGGTTTTGATTTTTAAAAGCTTATAGGACCACTGAAATTTTTAAATGATATGTATGTAAGCGTTTAAAAGTCTCCTACAACCCGACAGCCTACTAAAATCTAATTCTCTGCTATGTGGCTGCCATCAATTAAGTTTGAGTTTTAAACAAACCTAGGGTCTTCACAGATCTAAGGCTGAGTTTAAAAATAAAAAAAGGTGTAAAGAATTTTCACTTATTAAATACCCTTCAAAAATAAGAACAGATAAACACTGTGTGATACCAAGTTTAATTAAACCATTACTTTATTAGAAGTGTTTGTACTAGTACACAAATGTTTACAATCAGTAGTACCTTAAGGTATCAACCTATGCACATTTTCATGTTTTTCTAAACTATTTCACAGAGTTTACTACATGATAGCAGATTATCATTGCAAATGTCAGGTACAAGGACTCCTTGGCCATAAACCAAACCAGATGAAGGCCTGAAGTACGCTGGCTGAGGCCCGAACCCGTCCTGCTGACACCTGGTCGTGGGCATGAACCTGGGCTGCAACCATCCAGTAACACCACCGAGGGCAGATGAGTTCATTTCACAAATGCCCAGAGTAACGTTAAACAACACGGCCAGTGGACAAGCCACCTAGCCAACTCACAGCCGAAACTCTTGATTCCAAAACGAGAGTGGCCATTCTGGCTGCATGAGTGTACACCTACTACATGTGTTCAGAGGCATAAAACAAAGGACAATTTCCTCGCTTCCAGACTCGAAGTTATAGAACCCTCTAAGCAAAATTATGCTTCAGCACCACAAGGTATTCTGAACCCTCTCTGTTACACTTCGAAGAGGAGCTAAAAAATGAACAGTACTAGATTACAAAAGTACTCTGAAAGCAAAAATCTACAAATACAGCACTGACCGCAATCAGCTCTGTCTACAAATGCGGTGATTAAGAGAACCAGAAAGTATACGACAAAAGTAAGGAATGGTGAAAAACCTCCTTCATGTTTTTATAGTGATGACTTGCTCGCTCATCAATAAGAGGAAAGGTCCACTGAAAACAGAAATTAAAATATTTAAAACATTCTCAAAAACTCAAGCCATATTTGGTGGTGCAGACCTATAGTCCCAGCACTCAGGAGGCTGAGGCTGGAGGATCACTGTGAGTTCCAGGCCAGCCTGAACTGCACAGAAAAATCCTGTCTCAAAAATACAAAAAAAAAAAAAAAAAAAAAAAAAAAAAAGTATAGCTGTGTCCCAGACTCAGGGGAGAGAGCCAACCGCACTTTGCATCAATGATAGACTCTTCAAAGCATCTTTTTTGGTGGTGTTGAGGATTGAACCCAGGTTCTCATGTACAGTAGGTATGCCCCAGCGGTCTGGCAGCCAACACCTGCCGGGCACCCATCAGCGCAAGTGTCATCACAAGTCCTGAGGCAGCCATGCTTCCTACCCACCTGTCCCAGCTCTGGGTCAGGGGAGCCACGGAAGAGCAGACCTGGAAGAGGGCCGAGAAAGGACTTCTTCCTGAGAGGAAGGCTGCAGGAGAAGGTGGCGACACCCATGCTGAGAGACCGAAGCCTCCACGCACCTGCGCTCCTGTGCAGAGAAGGGCTGCACGCTTTCGGCAAGAACAACTGGGTCAGCCTTCAGGAAAGCTGAGGTACTTTTTGTAAAATGCTAAAAACCAGCTGGGAAGCTTTTACCTTACATTTTTACCTTAATTTGTCTTCCATTAAGAAAAACTTATACTACTAGTTTAAGTGAGATACCTTTGAAAATTCTAGAAAAAGTAACTTATTTTATGGTGGCCTACAGCAGGATCACATGTAGCATTAATACACAAAAATAAACTTCACAGTGATCTAGCACCATACATAAAAATTAACCCCAAATAGGCCACAGACCTAAACATACAACCTAAAATATAAAACTTCAAGAACCCGCAGACTGGCAAACAAGAAGGGCCAACACCCCACACACACATACACCCCCGTAAGCGACCAGCTGATCTGGAGAAACACAGGCTGCGATGACAGCTAATGAGGTAAAATGCAATTGGATGTTTGTGGTGTTTTGGTGTTTCACTGACTTTGCAGATCTAGGGCCAGTGATCTGATCATTTGTTCAGAGGACAGTGGTACACAGCGTAGAATCTGGGGGGAATCTCCTTCTGAGTGTGGTAGCCATTGCCGATTCCCTATTGTCTTGTTTTGAAGCCAAGTATTGTTTCCATTGTTTTATTGGGTTGGGTTTTATTCTGCTTTGTTTTGTTTGATTTTGTTATATCAGATGGCATGAGCAACTATTTCAAAGATAGCAAGATATATTATGGTAGCCATTTTGGATTTATTACTGTCTTGTTTTGAAGTCCTTTATTGCATTCATTGTCTTGTTTTTATTAGTTCTGTTCTGTTTGATTTATACTATTTCTGAAGGTATCTGCAGCTATTCTGAAGACAACAAGAAGCATTATGGTAACTATTGTTGATTTCATATTGTTTTGAAGTCCTGTGTCACTTATATTGGTTTGTTTTGATTGGTTCTGTTTTATTTTCCTTGATTTAATCCTCTTTAAAATAAAAAGAATTAAAACTTCTAAAAGAAAAAAAGGAGAGTATCATTATGAAGTTGGGTCACATAGATTTCTCAGAAAGGATCTCAAGGTCATGATTTAAAAAAATGATACACTAAACCTCAACAAATCTTAAAAACTACTCCTCTCTGAAAGACTCCATTAAAACAATTTTTTAGAAAATCTACAAACTGGAAGATAAAACCTCTACAACTCACTTACTGGATAAAGCACTGTCAAAACTCAACAATAAAGAAACAAATTTAGGCCCTGGGTATGATGGTGGTATACATCTGTCATTCCAACCTCTCAGGAGGCTGAGGCATGAGGATCACTCTAGCACAGAAAGGAGTTGAGGACCAGCCTGAGCAAAATAAAAAGATCTTCTCTCTTAAAAAAAAAATGTTTTTAAGTTAAAAACAGATGGGATAGGGGAATGGAGGAAAGAAGGAAGGGAAAAGGAAAAAGACATAAATTAGTGTGTATATATACGTAAGACAGCTAAGATGACTATACTACTAATTCTATCAGTTCTTGGAAAAGAACAGTTAATACTCTGATTCTCTTAATCACCAATTTTGCATGTCCATATCTGGTAATCTAAGAAACCCTTCTGAAGATAATATGCAATGTAACAACCATTGTTAAATTCCTTTCATCTTGTTTTGAAAGCCTGTATTGTTATTATTTTGCATTTGTTATTGTTGTCTCTTTTGCTTTTTCTTTTTGCTTTCTGTGTTCTTTTTCCTCTTAAAGAGAATAAATACGAGTTACCCACTGCCAAAAAAAAACTGTAATTGACACAATAAAAGACATATACAAACCTTACCAAAGACAGACAAATGGCAAACACAGCAAATAAAAAGATGATCAATTACCATCAGTTGTTATGAAAATTCAAATTAAAACCATAGCAATACATTACACATTAGAAGAGCTAAAATTCTGAAAACTGATCATAGCAATACGTCAAAGATGTGGAAGAGCTAGATCTCTCAAGTACAGCACTAAGGAGAATCTAAAATGGCACAACCACTCTGAAAGACAGTGTGGCAGTTTCTTACAAAATTAAATGCATACCTGCCTTAAGAACCAGTCACTCCACTCTGTATTTACTCAGAGAGAAATGGGAGCAGATGTCTATATAAAGACTGGTACTGTACGTGGATATTCATAGCAATTCCATTTATAATACAACAAAACTGCAAATAACCCAAATGTTCACTACCTGGTAAATGGATAAGTAAAATGGTATTTCCATACAGTGGAACACAACCTAGTAACTAAAAGGAATGAAGCAGTGAATACATACATACTGTGTCAAATGAAAAAAGTCAGTCCAAAAAAGGGACATCCTATGTGAATCCATTTACACAAACATTTTATAAAACACCAACTCATCAACAGCAAAAAAGCAGACCAGCAATTCCTTAGAACCTAGGAGACTTAGAACTGGGCAGACAAAAACTCAAAAATGCCAACAATGGGTATGGTTCATTTCCAAATGTGCTGGCCATAACCCTTACATGAAAGGTTCAAACAGTACACTACAAATATATACAGTAACTCAAGACAGCTGACAACAAACAGTGAACAATGGGAGACTTCTTACGAAAGGAGATGGATGGCCAGCACCAAGAGCACCTAGTGCATGAACCACCACTGACCTGAGGAAAGGCGTGTGCACCACAGCTGCCAAGACAGGTCCCACAGGAGACAGTCCTGCCTGGCCAAAAGGAAACTGCACCCCTCTCTCAAGGAAGACAAGAATGCAAAAGAAAAATGGTTTTGGAAAGAAAGTGAGATGACTGTGTCAAAAGGTTAGCAGTTCAAATCAAATCTCTTAGCTTAACTGTGTCTCACAGTGAGGGGAAAGCATCAAGGAGAACCCCAATTACTCTGGCTGAAATGGGCATGAACATGAACTCAGCACTGAAAGTGTAGGAGCAGGAAGATCACACCAAGTTTGTCACGGAGTATAAACTAAGGGCAGAAGAGAGGTGTCACAGGGGAGATAGGAAAAATGGACATAACGGTAGAATACAAGGACAGAACTTCATGAATCACAATGTAGGGGAGGGATACTACGTCTCATCTTCTGTCAAAGTTAACCACTCCGACAGTGGTGTAAGGCACCATTCCCACACTCTGTGGAAGGCAAGCCAAGCCCTTACACCAAACCATGGACCGCCACAACTGCAAAGGAATTACAAAGTCCAGTGAGTGAATAAAGCCTAAAATAAGGCAACAAAGTGTATGGGCTCACTGAAGGAACTCCACAAAAAAATCTTTACAAAATTCAGATCCAAACCAATTCTATTTGAGCAGTGATTTTTAAAATCTAAAACTATTCTCAAGCACCCTACAAAGGAAACAAGACTATTTAAAAAATATAACCAAAGTGCTAAACTACTACAGATAGTGGTCGACCCCACTGCCTGAACAGAAGTCCTGGCACGTGGCGTGAACTCGTCACACCGAGTGGTTAGACGGAAGATCTGAACGGTGGGACGACTGGCAGCATCTAAGCTTCATGTGCAGGAAGAATTATACTCTTTTCTCCCTTCTCAACAGGCCAGTTTTGTGAAATGAGCAATCTACTAAAGGCCAAATCCTAAGTCTACACCCCCTGTTCTCAAAGTCTCCCCCCTCCCCTTGCCCCCCAAGTGCATGTACTATGCATTTGGTTTCACAGCACATACCTGTCTGGAAGGTAGGATTCGCTCCAGGGTACATGCTGGGAGAATAAGCAGGAGCCGCTGCTGCATAGCCCATGGGGAAGCCAGCTGAAGGAAACACACAGCACAATGGACATCGTCAACAAATGCGTGAGGTGATCTTACAGCCAGAGTTCTCGCAAACACTGCTCTTACCATCCTCTCCACAACGCTACACACTAACTTAGAGACCCCAGTGATGCTCTGTGTGCTTCACAGTTCATCTCTAGCTGTTTTTTTTCCTCAGAATTCTAATGTACCACAACCAGTCAAGTCTTGTGGGGGTGGGATGCTGGGGACTGAACCCAGGGCCTTGCACTGAGCTTTTTATCTTGAGACTGGGTCTCATTAACTTGCCCAGGCTGGCCTTGAACTTGTGATCCTCCTGCCTCAACTTCCCCAAAAACTGTGTGCCAATGTGCAGGGCCATAATCATATCTTTTAAACCTCTTACCAATGCTTATAACTTTCTACAACTGGAAAAAACTTCGCAAACTGAGTCTAAGTCTACTGTCAAGAGCCAAGCCAAGAGCCTCTTGGTGCAGTTCAGTGGCACAGTGCATGCTCAGTGCCTGTGAAGCCCTTGGTTCATCCTCAGCACCAAAATAAATGATCACAATGACCAAAAGAGTCTTTAAAAAGAATCCAAGCTCGATTAAGGAAGCCTCCAACACTTCTGGAAGTTGCATTCCAGATTCTAACCACATAATTTATTCCTTAGCAAGAATTACAAGAGTGCTAACAGTACCATGTGCTAGGTCCTTGTATTGGGTATGCTATGTTCCCCCAAGTCCTCACATACTTTTGATGGGGCTAAGTCTGGCGCTTGCTTGTGTTTGGTTTGCTGTACCCGCCCAGGGGTGGAGCCGACATACAGTATAAGGGAAGGCGGGTCTTCCTCTTGTTTGCTTCAGCTTCTGCCTCTCCCTCTCTCCCTCTCTCTCTCTCTCTCTCTCTCTCTCTCTCTCTCTCTCTCTTTCTCTCTCTCTCGCGCGCGCACCAGTGTGCCTTGTGGCTTGCAGCCACCATGAACTGTAGCCCCATCATGCCACGCTATCTTGGAGCCAACTTATGGACTGAAACTCCCGAGAAACTGTAAGAATAAACCTTTCCTTCCCTAATTTGGTCATCAGGTATTTTGTCTCGGCAATGTGCAAAAAGTAACTAAGACAGTCCTATATCTGGCTTCACTAACCAGAGTATGGAAGAACCATCATTCAAATGTAGCCTGGACCCCACTACCCATTTCCGCTTTTGTCAGTGAGACAGTAAGCGTTTTAAAACCAAGTATTCTCAGTGACTCCAAAAATAAAGCCACAATATTGCTCATTCTCAATTAGAAGTTATTTATTTATTTTTTTGGCTTTGAGACAAGGTCTCACTATGCAGTTCAGGCTGACCTTGAACTCACTACGTAGCTTACGCTGGCCTCAAACTCACGGCAAATTCTTCTGCCTCAGCCTCCCAAGTGCTGGGATTACAGATGTGCGCCACCACACCCGGCTGAACACTGAAACACTACCACTGTATTTAAAAATTCTAAATTCATTTCAGGCTTCTTCATATTGTGAAGTTCTAACACAATTCCCCCACTTAAGGGTCACCAGTCAATCCCAGGCTGTCAATGTTATTAAGCTTCAGAATTTTTCCCCTACAGACACAGAAATGTGAAAAACCAACAGAATTCACACAAAAGCAAGGTGGTCTTTACTAATACAAACCATAGCTACCAATAATCCTTACTATGAACACAACAGAAACATTAAACACACTTAAGTGCTCCAGATAAAGAGTCCAGCCCCCAGGGTGTTCACCAGCAGAGGGAGTCTCAGAGCCAGGGGCCCTTGAGACTTACCCCCTCTGCCTGCCCCTGCTTCAACATGCCAGAGATGACCCTTGTGTTGACAGCAAGGGCATGAGGCTCGCTAGCCTGATTAGTGAATGTCACAACTACTTGGTAGAGGTTGTATGTCTCTATTCCTCTCTTCTGGAACCTAGAAATGAACTTGAAACAAAACTGTGGTTTTCAGAAGAAACTGTGCTGAGGAAGCCCACAGAAAGTGTTTCCAAGGGCAAGTGGACCAGGACATTTAAGTGGACTACGACTCCT
Source organism: Dasyprocta punctata (assembly GCA_004363535.1). Taxonomy (NCBI): domain Eukaryota; kingdom Metazoa; phylum Chordata; class Mammalia; order Rodentia; family Dasyproctidae; genus Dasyprocta; species Dasyprocta punctata. The sequence goes on along the minus strand of RJWM01012366.1, from coordinate 6,450 downwards.
AGTAACCACAGTGAGGAGACCTTGAAGGTTAGTCAAAAACCAGGAGTGCAGCAGGAAACATCTTCATGGATGGGTTTTATATTTTCCGCAGCACTGGGGCTTGAATGCAAGGTTCTCCCATGAGAGTGCGACACCCAAGCACTGAGCTACACACCCAGCGCATGGGTAGGTTTTATCTGAAGGCTCTGAATCAGCTTCTTTCTCGAATCCCTGGAGCACACAGACCCTCCAGCCTGGATTCCCTGCTCCATCTCCTGCCCCTCCAAGCTGTCCTTCAGGTATCTGGGGGAACAGGTCATCACCCATGGCCCACAGGAATCCCCACAAGTGCTCAGTTCTCACAGACCAATCTGCTGCTTCAAATTTGCTTTCCTTGGTTCTTGAAACTGATTGTCCTCTACCTCAGCGGTAGCCACTGTGGGTTTCTCACCTGGATCCTCACTTTTCCACTGCCTTGTCTAACTCGTAAGAAAAGGGTGTGTGTGGCCAAATGTTTTATCAACTCATTTTGCATCCAGGGCAGTTTCCACTTGAAACAGACCTAAAATTGCCACTGGAACCCAGCGCAGCGGTTTCCATTAGTGTTCAGTCGGCTGACTGAGAGTTCCCCCAAAGACCAGACTTTGAGGCCCACGTAGACTGTGGAGCTGCCCTCAACTCGCCCACAGGGGTTGCCAGGATATAGCTCAGATACCAGGGCACCAGTTAGAATGCTCTAAAAAAATGGTTGATTTATTCAAAAACTAACCACCACATACCTTACAGACCTCTGCAAAATTCTCACAAAATTCAAATTTCCTCATCTCTCCCCATAAACTCTGAGTAAACTCTCAGAAGTCATTTGCTCTGTATTTATCTCCTAGCATTTAAGGGTCCCTAGAAAACTACTGTTATGTGGTTGGCCATTCCCATCCCAACTTTCGTAAAAAGGAGTCTCATGCTCTAAAATCAAACAGAAGACACACACAACACATCTTCAAAACAGCTTCGTGACCTACCAGAAACAGGAAGCCACCACAGCCTGGCCTCTGGTGTAGGAGCTGAGTCCTCTGATCCCCTGAGGGCCTCTGCTGCTTCTGTGCCTTGCCTCTCCCCTACCTCCACTCTATCCCTCAACAGAACACAGCTTACCTTACTATCTCTACTCCAACTACTCCAAAAGTTTCCACCTGGGCTGCACAGACACCTGGAGGAGGTGAAGGAGGAGTGGGAAAGGAGGAGGGGGAGGCAGAAAGATCACCACCACAAAGTTATCTGGCAAAGAAAGCCACAAATTAGACCTTCACAATTTCTAATACAATGTGTGTGACAACCAATGAAAAACCCTAGGGAGGCTAACATACAGGACCCTATCACTGAAAAACGAAAGACAAGGACCCTTGACAACAGAAAGACCCACAGATGACGAAGAGACTGCAGTCATCTGACAAGGTCTCCAAAATACCTGACTGGCATTTGGGAGAAAACAGAAGGTACAGGACATTAAGTGAAGGATTATGATTTTAGCACACAGATTTTGTTGTTTTTGTTTTTGTGGCACCGGGGATCGAACTCACAACCTCGTGCCTGCCAGGCAGGCACTTAAGCCACTGAGCCAAACTCCCATCCCTAGCACACAGATTTTTATAACAAATTTGAGCACAACTAGCAGAATTAGATAAATGGATTTGATGCTACTCATTTTTAAGCTCAAATGAAGAAAATCACACTAATTTTTAAGAAGCAAAAATTATTGTTAGAAATCAGAATGCAATTATATCTTTAAAGTCTGCGCGAAAGTGCGTACCAACCTAAAAATCTACAATTCAAGGCTGCAAGCAACCTAAAAATTCAAAGCAGTAGGCAAATGTGGGCTCTTAAAAGATATTACACTGGATCCCTAGAATCTGTGATTTTAACCTTATGTGGAGAAACTCTTTGTAGACATGACTAAGGACCCTGAGATGAGACCATCCTGGATTATCCAGGTGGTTCTGAAATCCAACAACAAGTATCCTCACAAAAAGCAAACAGAAGAGAAAATATGACCATGGAGGCAGAAATGGGGCTGATGTGGCCACAACGTGACAAGTCAAGGAGAACCAGCAGTGTCAGAAACTGGAAGAGAAAAGCAACGCTCAGTGCCTCTGGAGGGACTGCAGCCTGCCAACATCTTAATTTCAGACTTCTGAGAAAATAAATTCCCGTTAATTTAACGTACCAAGTCTGTGGTTGTAATTTATTACGACAGCTACAGGAAATGAATATACTCAGCAAAAACGTGCCCCCAAAATGAAAGAAAAATAAAGACATTATCACAAAGACAAATTTTACTCAAACACTTATGAAGGAAAAAAATACTAAAGGGAGTTTTCAGACAAAGGGCAATGATTTCAGACAGAAACATGTCAATAGAAAAAGCAATGAAGGGAGTTAAAAATGTGTTAATATAAATGGAGGCTGACTGCACCAAATAAAAACAGTAGCCTACGCTGGCTACTTACTCAGGAGGCTGAGGCAGAAAGATGTCAAACTCAAGCCCAATCCAGGCAACTGAGCAAGATTTTGTCAGAGTGGGTAAGGGTGGGCGCAAGGTTATATATAGGTCAGTGGTAGACAGCCTCTGGGCTCAACTTCCAGTACCACTTCCTTCAAAAAACAATGTCTTAAGTATAAGTATGGCAGAATACGCCTTTAATCCCAGCACTCGGGAGGCTGAGGCAGGAGGATCCTGGTGAGTTGCAAGACCAGCGTGGGCTACAAAGTGAGTTCAAGGCTAGCCTGAACTGCATAGTGAGACCCTGTAGGGCCAGGGATTTATTAGCTCAGTGGCCTAAGTGCCCACCTGGCAGGTGCGAGGTTGTGAGTTCGATCCCCAGTACCAAAAAAATAAAAAATAAAAAATTATAAAAAAAAAAAGTATGGCAGAATAAAAGGAAAAAAGGGGTACAAAATGTTGTCATCTATATAGTAACCATTACAGGTACAATAAGAGAATTTCTAATACAAGAATAAATCAAAGAAAAATAATTAATTCAAAACACAAAAGACAAAAAAGTTAACAATGAGAGAACAATGAAGATCCCAGATATAAATTCAATTATGTAGGTAATTACTACAATTAAAAGACAGTGTGCCTTGGGCAGGAGTTTCCTCTCTTATCAACTCATTCCTGCCAGCTTGAACCACAGTGGTACAAACAGCTCTAATCACTATTATCAGTATGTTTACTGATAAAATTAGTAAAACGTCTCCTGATAGGGCAGTCTGAGACACAAGAAGTACAGCCCTGTGGTCAACATATTAAGTGTAAATAAAAACAAAGACAACAGGTCCACCTACTTGTCAAACCCATAAAGTAGCGTGAAACCACTCTCTCCCCTCCTAACATGCTGCCGCCTTTAGGGGTGGGCGTTTCATGGGCCTCAGAACTCTGCAGTCACTTCAGCCCACATTTCTGAACCTCTGGTCTAAAGACCTGCAGTGTTCATAGCACTGAGACCTCACTGATATAGTTTTACAAAAGTCAGGGAAAGCTGGGCGTGGTGGCGCACGCCTTTAATCCCAGCACTAGGGAGGTTGAGGTAGGCGGAGCGTTGTGAGTTCGAGGCCGGCTTGGGCTACAACGTGAGCGCAAGGCCAGCCTGAGCTACACAGGGCGACCCTGCCTCAAAAAACCAGGGCCAGGAGTTTGGCTCAGCAGCTTAAGCGCCTATCTGGCAGGTGCAAGGCTGTGAGTTCAATCCCCGGTGCTGAAAAGAAAAAAAAAAAAAAAAAAAAAAAAAAAAAAAAAAAAAAAAAAAAAAAAAAAAAAAAACAAAAGTCAGGGAGGTTCAAAACCAAACAAACAAAAAACAGATGCGTATAAAGAAAAAAAAAAAAGGAAAAATTATGTAAGAGCCTACAAAATGTCAAATCATTTTAAAGTTACATAAATTTTTCAGTCTGAGCACAGCAGCACACACCTACGATCTCAGCACTTAGAAAGGCTGAGGTAAGATGACCCTAAGTGTAAGTCCTGCCTGAACAACTCAGTAATTCAGCAAGACCTTGTCTTAAAATAAGAGGGCTGGGGACTTTTAAACCAAAAAGGGAAAAAACGTAAGTGGTTTTCATTTCACAATTCCCTTGACCAGGGGTCAGCGAACAGTAGCCCACACCCTTCTCAGCTCTGTCATGGCGGCACACTCGTACTGTCAAAGGCTGCTTCTGACAATGGGCAGAGCAAGCCCTGCACTGCCCACACTCCCCAAACAGTTACTGCTGGGCCTCTCTGCAGGTCGCTAACCCCTTGACCAACCACACGGCAGCACCACAGCTTCGCATATAACTGATATTTATGATCAGCAGTTTTAGGGTCTTACCAGGTAATAATCGGTTTCTGACTGTTTCCCTGGCTGCAGATGCACTCAGGATTCTCTTCAGCTATCCAGTACTTTGCTGACACCAGTGTCATAGTTTAAAAATAGGTCTCACCATTGAACTGTCTTTCACCAATCTAGAAAACTCCATCACTCCTTTTCTCCCAGTCTCTACCTAGCCCTCAAATTTCTTAACCAGACTATTTCCCCATGTGCCAGTGTTTTTTTGTTTGTTTGTTAGTTTATGGTACTAGGGACTGAACCCAAGGCTCTCACACTGAGCTGCCACCCCAGTACTTTTCTATTTTTTATTCTGAGACAGGTTTGGACAACTGAATCACTTAGTTGCCCACCTGGACTTGAATCTGTCATCCACCTACCTCGGCCTCACAGACTATGCCAGTTAATCTTAACTGTCGAGTACACTGGATTAAGAGACTCCTAACGAGGTGACTGGGTCACGGGGGTCCTCCGCTTATCAGTGGATTAACTCCACGAAGGTCACAGCAGACTATGCTGATAGAAGGTGGGGCTCAGTAAGAGGTGGGTCAGTGTTATCTTGCTGGAGCTCTTCCCTTGGGCTCAGCTTCCCCACTGCCTTGCATTAAGCAGCTTCATTCTGCCAGGCCCTTCTGCCATGATTCTGCCTTTGAGGCAGTCAATCATTGACAGAAATCACTGAAACTGAAATCACAAGTTGAATTACATCTCTCCTCTTTAAAATGCCCGTTGTCTCAGCAACACAAAAGCTGACTAATATATATACCCACTTTCCTTATACTACACTGTTTTTTTTTTTCTTTTAGCAGTATTCCATCTGCACATTAACCTGAGGATTTTTTGTTTTTTGGTACCAGGAATTGAACTCAGGACCCTGTACTTGCCAGGCAGGCCCTTGTGCCAATGAGCTACATCCCTGAACCACTAAACTGAGCTTTGTCCAAATGCTTTTTTTTTTTTAAATTTATGTTCCCAACAGTTTGTTTTTCCCCAGTATCTTGTTCCTCTGTTACGTTTTTTCTTCTTTCTCTTACACTTCCAATTTTTGTAAACTTGTCTGGATTCATAGCTTGTACCTGCTAGTTCCACTCCTGCAGCTTGCCATGACTGGAGGTTTTTACACAATGAACAGTGCCCCACATTTTGTAGTAATTTGCAGGTGAGGAGGCAGAATTTCTGTGGAAAGCCCACACAACCAGGGTTGAAAACCATGCCTTCACAGCAATTCCACTGTTGCTACTGTCAGGAGCTTCAGGGACTGTAAAGGGTGATATACTATGTACCCCCAAGTCCTCATATAATTTTGATGGGGCTGAGTTATTGGTTTGTTATTGGTTTGTTGTCTGGCACAGGGATTGGCAATGTGAGTGCTGTGCCTGCCCAGGGGTGAAACCAACATACAGTGTAAGGGAAGGCGGGTCTTCTTCCTCTTCCGCCTCTCTCTCTCTCTCTCTCTCTCTCTCGCCAGCACACCTTGCTGCTGCGGCTGCCATGAACGGCAGCCCCGCCATGCCACGCTGCCTTGGAGCCAACTTAAATATGGACTAAAACTCCCGAAAAACTGTAAAAATAAACCTTTCCTTCCCTAATTTTGGGCGTCAAGTATTTATGTCTCAACAACAAATAAAAAGTAACTAAGACGGGGACAAAGAAGCATGATGACTATTTTTTATGTTATTCAACTGTTGTATCCCTCTGTATTGGGTAATACTATGTACCCCCAAGTCCTCATACTTTTGATGGGGCTGAGTTATTGGTTTGTTATTGGTTTGCCGTTTGGCAATGTGAGTGCTGTGCCCACCCAGGGGTGGAGCCAACATACAGTGTAAGGGAAGGCAGGGCTTCCGCTTCCGCCTCTTTCTCCCTCTCTCTCACCAGCGCATCTTGTGGCTTGCAGCCACCATGAACCGTAGCCCCGCCACCCCATGCTGACTTGGAACCAACTAATGGACTGAAACTCCCAAGAAACTGTAAGAATAAACCTTTCCTTCCCTAATGTTGGGCATCAGGTATTTTGTCTTGGCAACGAGTAAAAAGTAACTGAGACACCCTCAAAGAAATTAGCAATATAAACAAGAGCCCCAAATATTCTTTTGTTTTTTTGTTTTTT
>RJWM01012365.1:0-56692 GCA_004363535.1 Dasyprocta punctata | reverse complement strand
CCCATTCCTTTTCTCCAATATATTTTCCTATTGGTAACTTGCTGTTCCTTAGAATTCATTCTCCAGTTTCAGGGAACATCTAGCAGGTTGGGAGTCACATTCCCCCTAAACTGTTTAGAAGTCCTGTATCAGTAGGATTTTAAAAATCTTGATCAGAGCCAAGCATGCTGGCGTATGCCTTTAATCCCAGCACTGGGGAGGCTGAGGCAGGAGGATCTTTGTGAGTCCGAGACCAGCCTGGGTTACTAAGTGAGTTCAAGGACAGCCTGAACTGCATAGTGAGACCCTGTCTCAAAAAATAGGACCGTGGATTTAGCTCAGTGGCATAAGCGGCTGCCTGGCAGGCGCAAGGTTGTGAGTTCAATTCCTGGTACCAAAAAAAAAAAACCAAACCACACACACGTGCGCACGCGCGCACGCACACACACACACACACACACACACACAACCTGATTATCAAGTTCAGATGTCTGTAAAGAGAACATCGCAGCAGGGAAAGCACTCACTGGCTTTTAGGATTGTTGGATCTCAATATAGCTTTGAGGCTAATAATATGTTGACTGAATCACTAGTTTTGTTTCTTTGACTACAAAATCAGAGGGAAGTGTTCTGTATCCCTTCCCACTGTCAGGGAGAAATGAAGTGGTTTACTCACATAAAGATACTTTAGCACTGCCACTATGGAAGGAAAGTACTACCAGCTCTTTCTATGGGTCATTTTGGCATCTGACACTCCTAGTGTCACAATTTCAAATTGGACTTAAATGCTGGACAACAAAAGTTAATTCCATTTAGTATTTTCTCTATAAATGTAAAGAACAACTTTTCATCTTCATTTTCTTTATAAAAACCTCTTCCATACTGCTTAGATTAATATCTTTACTCTCTAAAATAAAGATGCCAAATCCCCTAATATTATCCCTAAGGTCTTTTTCTAGTCTGCTTTCTTCCAAATTTTGTATTATTATTAGCATTATTATTTGATTTTATAACTGTCATCCTGTTTCCCATTTTATATATATATATATGTCTATTTAGACCAGCAGTTGGAAGGAAAAACATATTTTCATTGGTAAATGCTATAAATATTTGTTAAAAACCTGTATCTGTCAGGGAGTGTATGAGGAGTAAAGCACACACTGTTTGTGGACCTTATAGTTTATTAATTTGATAGATAAAAGGCCTGTGCTTCCCATGCAGCACCCTGCCGCCTTTCCTGGCAGACTTGAGTAGCTTAAAGGAACCACAGCAGACAAGGTGAAAAACGTTCTGCCTGGCCTTTCCATGCCTCATTTTATTCTTCCAAACTATGATTATAAAGGTTTTTCAACATCTTCAGCTCTATTTGGAACCCTTTCCAACTTGTTGTTGATCACACCTCATAAATACTAATTATTAAGACTTCACAAAAATTGTTTAGATACCATTTATATTTAAGATAATGCTTTTAGTTTTTGTTTGTTTGTTTGTTTGTTTGTTTTGAGACAAAGTCTTCCTATGCATTTCAGGCTGGCCTTGAACTTACTATGTAGCCCAGTCTGGCCTCAAACTCAGTGATCCGCCTACCTCAGCTTCCAGCGTGCTAGGGTTACAGGCATGTGCCACCACACCTGGCCTTGTTTTTTTACTTTTGTTTCCTTCAAGTTTCAAATTTTGCTCTGAAACTGCACAATACCTAAGTTAAACCTGGGTATGAAGCAAACCATTTTTCCACCAGTGTGATCTTTACATGATTCCCTTTGTACTTCCAGAGATGCTACAGAGAGGGCTGTGGTGGCAGTTGGGGGAGGGCATCCACCAGGCAACAGTGTTCCCATCTGGAATAGTTCTGTCATTCCCTGATCATAGCTCATCTTCCCTCGGGCATTTGCCTTGGTAAGGGTGACTCTTACCTGGGCCATGTGAGGGTGGATTCACATGCCACATCCACGCATTGAAAATCTGCCACATGATGAACAAAGGTAAGACATCTCACATGCGTTTTACTAGAAACAAAACTGTCAAGGACAGGGAGAAAGTGTAGAATGCTCCTTAACTACTGTTAATGATCACAGGATGAAAGTCTCTGGTCTTTCATTTGCTTGTACAGAAGTACATATGTCACCCGGCTTTAGCCATCTGTGTGTTTTGTGTAAGTTAGCGCTCCCGAAGAGTTTATATATAAATACTTCTTGGGAGAACGAGAGTTGAGAATAGGGGTAAGTTTAAGAGTTCCTTCAAAAAATGAGTCCCAGAAAACTTACCTACACTGCAATGGGACTTTTTGGCTAAAATTACTTTTAACTAGCTATCATAATTACTTTAGTAAAGGCTTTGTTTTGAGTTTAAATAGATCCATTTATTTATGTATTTTATTAGTAAACATTTTGTAGGTCCTTCCTGTGTGCCAGTATGCCAACCAATGTCCTAAAACCTGGCATAGCAAGGAAACATAAAGGAGAATTTCCAACTTTGGTGGAGACAGTGTTGATTTTGCTGTACCAAAGCAGTTTCAAAGCAGAGTGGGTTCACTCAATGGATCTAGAAAGTGTAAATTTAAGGAGACTTGAATCAACTATTCACCACCATTTTGACTTGGGAAAGCTTCTCAAAGACACCATCAGTTGGTGTAACTCAGTCATATATAACAAGTGCTTTCAGAAATATTGACTGATCAGAAAAGAGAATTATTTATAACAAATCAAGGACACTCATTAGAGAAAATAGGATATCCTTCTAGTACTTTCTTTTGCTACCTGTGATTCCTTTTTTGAAGAAGAAGTCCAGCAGCATTCAGCCATTGAGTAGCCAAGACCAAGAAACATCTGCATGGCATCTTAGCTAGTACATGCTGGTTACTTATTGCTTTGAGCATTGATATCACATTAATATTTCCAATGAGCTTGAATATGTAGTGACATTATTCAAGATGCTGCCTTTTGGTTCTTTCTTTCTTTCTTTCTTTTAAGGCAGTGTCTCACTGTGCAGTTCAGGGTGGTCTCGAACTCACTATGTAACCTGGGCTGGCCTTGAACTCACAGCAATCCTCCTGCCTCAGCAGCCTCCAAGTGCTGAGACTACAGGTATGTGCTGCCATGCCTGGCTGCATATTAAAACTAAGTCACTGCTTTCCTACTCTGCCTTTGTTTTCAGGAGATAACAAGTTTGTGGGAATTCTACTTATTCAAAATGTAGCCATACATAATGATATAGACCATCATGATCGCCTTTTCCTCTGTAGGATTTATTTTTCCACTGATGGGTGACAGAGTGTGAATTTCCTTTCATCAGCCACTTTGATCCTTGTTAGAGAGTGGGAGTAAAAATGAATAAATAATTATTAAAATTTTTATTTTGGCCTCTCTTGGGTCATGACTTTTAACTGGCCATCTCAGAATACCTCCTTTTCTGCTATGGTATCAATGATCACAATTCGTATTATCTCAGGTAACAAAACTCGGTAACTTGGCAGAATTTAAGAACACATTACAACAAGCGCAAAGCACAGACTGAGCCTGTAGAGTCTACTACATATAGAGAGAGAGAGTGAGAGAGTTTGACTTTTCCTTTTTTGAGCAGCCTAACCAATTGATGTTTGCTCATTAATTCAACTGGGAAGCAGACAGTAGACAAGACTTATTTTAGTCCTGCCATTTAGGTTCTCACAGCAGTGGGAGTCAGGGTCAGTGAAAAACGACTTTTTGGGTTGAGAAGAGGTGCTGCACCTGGACCTTACTTTGACTCCACAGGCAGACTTTTCTTTCTCACTAAGCATGTGGAACCCGGAGACTCCCCGCTAGATTTCCCCCTTCAACCCTATCACATCCTGTGGTTTGTAGCTTCCAACTAGTTCATGTTCCTCATCTCATCCTGTAACATGACATGGCAAAATCATTCCACCTCACTACCAGAAAGGAAAATCAATCTGGGCCACTGCCTCGCCTGTGTTTCAAGAGATCTGCGATGCTTCCTGTTTGCTTAATGAATGAAATGCGTTTGCAGAATGCTTTGGCTGACGCCGTCTCCCCAGCACCTACCTCGGTGTGGGACACATAGGAAGTGCCCGATGAACATTTGTCATGTGGATCTTGTCTGGGCTCCTGTCTACCTCCCCAGGTGTCTGCCCCTCTGTCCCCCGTCCCTTGGGTCATATTCCTCTACTTCCTGCGCTCTCTCTGTCCAACACCAGGCGCCATTCCTTTGGCTCGAGATGCTGCACCTGCTCAGGATCTTGCACCACCTTCTCTCAGCAAATCCATCTAGGAAAGGCTGAGTAGTCATGGTTCACAGGAAACTGCGACCTCGGCAGCTATCTCAGCACGGCCTTTAGCCTCTCTAACCCACAAAATCCTCCCCCCCACCACCTTTTTTTTTTACAGGATGAAAGCTCAAGGCCGACTTAAGATCAGAACACACCTGGTTTCAGACTCAGGAGACTCAAGATTCATGGGGGTTTGGGGCAGCAGGTTTAGGACTTGGTCTGGGCTCATAAGGGTGTCTCTATATGGTTTCGCTCATTCACAGGTGAAACAAGTCTGGGATTCTAAAGGTTGACTATTCATGCAGTTCAATAAAGTTGAAATTTTTGAAAAAGATTAATTATCCATTGTTTCTATGGGGAAGAGTTTTTGACTCATAAACTGGAAACTACCTAAGTTTTATGGACAGTTTTTCCCTGCTTCTTTAAAAATGAACTCTTGCTGGGCGTGGTTGCACATGCAGGTAATCTCAGCACTCTGGAGGCTGAAGTGGGAGGATTGCTGTGAGTTTGAGACTGGCCTGGGTTACATAGTGAGTTCAAGACCAGCCTGAATTACATAACAAGACTCTGTCTCAACAAACAAACAAACAAATCAACCCTCAGTCTTGGTCAAACCCTATTTACTATGCTTTCCTTTCTTCCTTAAAGAAGTCTAGATACTGCTTTGGGACTGGGGACATAGATCAGTGATAGACTGCAATCAGGACTTGTGAGGCTTTGCGTTTGATCATCAGCACCACAAAAAAATAAAACAAAATAGAAGAAGATGAAGAGGAGGAGGAGGTGGAGGAAGAAGAAGAGAGACAAGCAGACATTTAGGCCACTGACACCCTACACTCCTGAAACAGTTAGCACACTCCCTAAGGGAGAGAGTGTGTGACTGAGGTTAGGTAAATGCCGTCATTCAGAAAGATAATTTGTAAGGTTCAAAGGTTGAAAACCTATCAGATCCACACACAACTGGCAGAGAATAGAATAATGTTGAGAAATGGTGAAGGCCAACAAAAAAGTGATGAGAACTAAAGATGGTTCATGCTTAATATGTACATCTTTAAATATGACACAGTTCGTTAGCTAATTTAAAATACCTTTGAAGTGAGATGACTCTCTCTAAATATTTTATCGCTAAGATGCTATAAGATTTCTGACACATATACTACCCCATTTTCCACTTAATTACTGAGCAAACGTACTAATTGAAAAGGCAAAGATTTGCCATAAGCCAGAACAATGGTGAGATTCTGGCACACAGGCCCACACTGCCATGCTCTGGACTTGCTAAATGCGGTTGGTGGATCACAGGCACAGACTCACTCGAATGGAACTTTCCTGATTAGTGTGGCGAATGCAAAAACCACACAGGATCCAGTCCTGGTACTGCAAACTTTTGAACACGACATCTATAAAATCCTGTTGTCTTTTTAAATTTTCTGTAACATTTTTTTTGCTATATTTATCGCACTTTCCAAAATATGAAAATGTTTTTATTTTAAATGTTGACTAGATGTGAAAAATTAGCTCTGCTTCTATTACTTCAAACTATTCCTTTATTAGCAACAGTTGTGCAGTGCTGTCAAGAGGAATTTTTAATCTAAAGTGCCCAATTTAGAGAGCAGACACATCTGTTTTACTTTGCAGTTTGTTTTATTGTCTTATTTCTTAGGATATGAATTTGCAACTATCTTATAACTGAAGACTAAAGAAAAAACATATGTTGGTAAATCTGATTTCTGCATTTTCTTTTTCATTCAAGGGAAGTTGCCTCCCTCAGCTGTCTGCCAATGAGAAATAAATGGACTTGGCAAAAAGTTTATTTAAGTTGGCTTTATTAAGCCAACAAAATACAGAAATCAAGCAAGGGACAGGCAGAAAAATCTGTTCCTTTGAAGTCAATAAAAATCCATCTCCTTAATCCTTTTTTTATTCCAAGCAGTGGTGATTTTTCTCCACTGGCTCACTGAGAACCTTGATTTAGCTAATCTGTCTTGCTTAGTTATCTTTCTTCTCCAAAGCTCTGCTAAAGAAGCATCTTTCCTCTTGACAACTGTCATCTTTTATACTTGCATCGTGGTGTATCTGGTTATAAACATGCTCTAGTTAATCCTGATAGAAATTTTAAAAACAAGCTTTTAATTACCATCCATATTTTAGAAGAATAAAAGCAGCATTAGGTAGAAAGACAAAAAAAAAAAAAAAAAAAAAAAAAAAAAAAAAAAAAAAAAAAAAAGGGCACACAGAAACAATCAATAGCAGAAAGATGGCTAAAATCTGATACCATACATTTCCCCTATATTATCTCTGCAAATTTTCTATGTTTACGTGACTGTTGTTTATCTGCCCCTTATGGAAGAAAATCTAGGACTCCAACTGAATCAACTCCTTATTCACACCCAAACCTATCCACTGCAAGGCTAAGAATCATGTAGAAATATATAGGAAGACATATTCCTGTTTGAAGAATTCATGATTTGAAAAAAAAGGAATTATCTGGATAGAACAAAAGCATAACTATAGACTTTAAGACACTCAATATTTGGCCCCATTTAGAAATGTTTGGTTGTACTAGTATGAAAACAATATTTCTTACCTAAACTAAAGAGCACCAAGAACTTTAGACAAACAAACTCTCGCTGATCAAGCTGTAGGGACCGAAGTTTTGCCACTAGCTCCTGTGCGTGACTCATGAGGTTGTTGAGGGTGGCACCAGCTTGTGATGCTATTATAGAATAGTCCACCTGCAACACAGAATCATAATTATAACCACTAGTGTCAGAATCAGAAATACACATAGCACACTTGAGATTAAGAAGCATGGGTATGGCCATGCTGTAATACACACTTATAACAGAGGATGGTATCCTTTTGAAAGGCATTACTGATACAGTCTGTTAAACATAATATGTATTACAATTATTCTGATAAACCTAATCATGTGATGAACTTTGTAGAGAATGGGTTTTGATTGCTGAATTTATATATATGTGTGTGTGTGTGTGTGTGTGTGTGTGTATACATATATATATATGAAATTGTATTGCCACAATAAGAATTTTTAACTTTTTTAACATTTTTAATTCTTAAAATTCATTGACAGAAAAAGATACTGTCCACAAAAAGTGAACCCAGGACATCATTGTGAATGTACACAATGACACTAAATAGTACATGAGGAAAATAAAGGCAGAGATACATTCCCATTGTGTTATGAGGCTACTTTTTAATGCAATCAGGGTGCAAGAGCTTGGGGATGACCAAAGCATCACATTTTAAACATTCTTAAGTGTGCTGCTTCCTTAAAAGCTATGATATAAAATTGTTCGTTTCAGGTGATTACATCAGAGTCCATAAAATTAATACATCTCCCTTTAACGACAGCAAGGTTATAAGAAGAAGAAAAGGCTTATTATTTCCCTTTTCTTTAAAAAAAAAAAAGTGCTGTAAGGCACCCATGTTAGGCTATTCATGGGGACACAGAAGCTCCATTTATGATAATAAGTTAAGATGCTGGAGTGGCTGTCAGTGGTACCGACTTTCCAGCTGCATTTACAGCATAATGGGAAAGCCCAGTTGGTACCTGACGCTTGCTCCCATCCTTATTTTCCTGGAGAGCTCTCAGGCAACCAGATACTCTTTTAGGTGCATTTAATATTTGCAGCAGCAGCAAATTTGTCTGGAAGGCAAGTCCTCATCTGCCACTCACCCAGAGCAGACTGTATTAAATTTTTATATTTATTGACATTTCATTACCATAATTGACTGTGCTTGAATCTCTAGGAGAAGGCACGGGGCTGCCTCCTAAGCAGGAGAACTAGTCCCCTGAGTAGAATTTGCAATTAAAAACAAGGCAGAATGGATTTTTTTTTTATTGTGTAAATATGATGAGTTGAATTTTCAGCTTTAACTAGAGAATACTGAGTGTACAGAAACCTTTTTCGAGAGTGAGAAAAATTATGAGTCAGTGGAAAGACGACCCCCAAAGGTGTCAATCAGTTGGCAGAGTCAACTATGCATGAAAAAGCCACAGTTAATATGTGTTCTAGGGAAGCTCCTGAGTCAAGCACCAAACTGTCCTACCATTCTGTCCATCAGTGGACTGGCATCTGCCCCCTAAATGCCAACATCAAGCAATCTAAGAGCTCCTTCGGATTCTCTTTGAGAATGTGCGAAGTGGTCAGAATGAGCGTCAGGCAGCCTGAACCCTGGGCTGGAAGACAAGACAGACTGTCACGCTCTGTGGGACACAGTAGCAGCCCTTGCCCAGGGCTCAAAGTGATGCCAGTACTCTTGCCAGCTCTCATAAAGGGGAACTTTCCACTTTGGGAAGGATCTTCCTACTTAAAAGTGGTGCCTAAACTCTAAATTCTTCAAAACCTGCCCAAGTGTTGCACTTCAGGTAATAATACAGGCAGATATCCTCAGTTCAAAAACCTGAAATCCAAAATCTCCAAAATCTGAATTTTTTTGAATGCCAATGTGACCCCTCAAGAAGAAAGATTTCCTACCTGACCTCCTGTGACAGGTTGCTGTCAAATCATAAACTCGCTAAAATTACTGCTTAAAATTACCATCAGGTTATGTATCTAAGGTGCGCAGTATGAAACATCAATGAGGTTTCTGTTTAAACTTTGGTCCTATGCCCAAGATCTCATTATGCATGTGCAAATATTCCAAAATCTAAAAAATATCTGAAATCCAAAATACTTCTAGCTCCCAGCATCTCATATAAGAATTGTGAACCTGTAATACAGATTCTGTAGGGACAAACGGGCACAGTGAGTCAGTGAGAGCAGGAAAGTCTGAGGAGGTGGCCACAGTTGACGAAACCTGGATTAGGACAGATCTGATCAGTGTGGTCCCTGGTGAGCCAATAAAGGGCTTGGGCAATTCAGACAGCATATCCAGCCTTTGGTATTACCCGTTTTTGTTTTGTTTCTTTTTTTTTTTTTTTTTTTTGGTGGCACCAGGAATTGAACTCACAACCTCACGCCTGCCAGACAGGTGCTTAAGCCACTGAGCCAAACTCTCAGCCCTAGTTTTTTGAGGCAGGGTAGCACTGTGTAGCTCAGGTTGGCCTTGCCCTTGCGTTGTAGCCCAAGCCAGCCTTGAACCCACAACGCTCCTCCTGCCTCAGCCTCTCAAGTTCTGGGATTAAAAGCGTGCGCCACCATGCCTGGCTTGGTGTCATCTTTAAACAAGGTAGCTGAGCTAGATGAAGGAAAGAAGGGACCTTCTACTTCTGTGATTACTAACAATTCTAGTCAGAACAATACTATCAACTTAGGCTTGGGACCAGCTCAACACTCCAGGTATAGCTTACTACATAAGAGTACATTTAAATGAAAATCACTAGCTAAGCCCTAAACCAGGAAGACTGTTTTAAAATACAGCACAAATATATGGTATTCATTAATTTGGTATTATTAAGTAAAGAGCACTGTAGGCTGGCACTTGCCTATAATGCCAGCTACTGGCGAGGGTGAGGCAGGAGGGTGGCAAGTTCAAGGCAACTTAGCAAGACTGTCTCAAATTAAAACATAGGAAGAACTGAGATGTAGCTCAGCCTAGAGTGCTTGCCTAGTGCATGTGAGGTCCTGGGTTTGATATCCAGTCCAAAAAAAGTGACATTAATTAAATTTTGATGTGTGTTAATTAAATGTTGATTTGATTTCCAACAGTTCCTAAATAAGTTTGGACAATGGAATTCCACACGTGAGAGTGTAGTGTACCATAACAGAATGAAATCTTAAGTTTCATAGTACTATATATCTAGGAAGAGGCCTTTAGTGAGCAAACCTAAGGAAATCAATTAGTATCCCCAAAACTTGACAGTCATATATTTATTTCCATGCTAATTTGAAGGCTCCAACATGCTTATTTAATGGGGGTTCTGATAATGTGTCTTTCAAGGATAATTTATCAAATTGCACAGCTCTGAAGGAGGATGGCTGATTTATTCCTGAAACAGCACACAGATCTGCAACTTCCTTACCTTTTATTACAAACGTAATTATATTTCCAGTGTCAAATGCAGAGTTTGTGCTCATTTCAAGAGCAGCTGGCATTGTCTTTTATGTACTTAGAAAAATTAATTTACTACTGTCTTACACATAATCTTTATGCCATTAAATTCAAGGGAGCTATTGAAGAAATATTCTCTAAACTGATGCCCTCTTTGGATAAATTTTACTCATCGTGAAAGTAGAAACAGTTTTTGCTAAATTACTTTTGGTTCTACTCACTAAAATTTTGATGACTTGTACACTGTAAGATGTCTGTCATTTTAAGATGATATACAATAATAGAAGATAGTAAGTTGCCAGTAGACCTTTCCCTTAGGATGATATTAGGATGGTTGTTAATTAGTTACGATATGCAAATCCTAAAATCTGACTCCCCATATCCAAGTACCTTATTGTTATTTTATATACAAAGATATGTGCATGTGGTATTTTTAGAATACTAGAAGAAAACAATTCTTATGATAAAAATAAGATAGGAACTATACAAAATTGATTTGATAGTGCTGAATGCTACTGATAATCATTATTTTGTTTTTCTCAGTAAAGTTATCCAGTGTACATTTAGGTGAATGCTCAATTAAGAGGCATAATTTAAAAATACAATTAAAACATAATAGCATGCTTTAGGTTTCAGTAAAGAAGTATGACATGAGTGAGGCCGAGTGGTGCAATCCCAGCTACTTTGGGAGACTGAGGTAGGAGGAACCCAAGTTCAAGTCCAGCCTGGGCAACAGGGACTTACTTAGTGAGACCATATCTCAAAATAAAAAAATAGGTAGGGCTGTAGCTCAGTGAGAGAGAATCCCTAGGTTTGCCCCTCCCCCCACTAGAAACAAAAACTAACAAGGGTTGGTGTGAAACACACAATCCTCATTTAAGTGCTGGGCACTGGTACCCCGGAAGTGCTCTGCAGTGAGTGACACGTCCATTACTCTCTCATTTCTGCCAACAGCAACGTCACTAGCCATCAGGTTTAAGAGAAAACGTAATGTTGTACATCAAACTTTCCTCTCTCCCTTTAAGCTCCAAGCAGCAGTTTCTCAGCCAGGGCTTCAGGTACGCTAGGTAATTACACTGTCACTGAGGTAGATTGCCAGCTCACCTCTCTTTTTAAAAATTCAATCTACTCCTTTCTCCTCCTCCTCTATTTTAATAAGCTCACCACATTGCAGTAAGCTGCCTTCACAGGAAACAGTCAGGAGAGCAGGCTGTGGAGCAGTTGGTGCCCTCAGTTTGTCTGGAAAGCACCAGAAAGCCACCCAGAGCTGCCACAGACAGGTTTCAAGGTGGCATTATCAGTATTTGATGAGTTTATAAGATTCCCAATAAACATTTTCATTTGTTCCACAAGTAACCATCACGGAACAGTTGAAAATATGCTATAAGCCAACCTGGAAGCTTACAATGAGAGATTTAGGAGTAACACACTGTATTACTTCTGGGTGCAGCTGAAATGCTGTGGAGTCTAGATAAAGCTGCTTCCAGGCATTCCTCATCCCTTCACAAAGATCCAAAGCCCTGGTGTCGCTTCAGTGTGCAGACAGAGTGTGACCACACACGGCAGCTCTTTCCCGCAAGCCAAAAGCTTCCTTATGGGAACTAAATCATCAGACAGCTCAAAGGCCCTGGCCTGCATACTTCCTCCTCTGTACCTCAGCACCCCTTATCTGAGCTCAGGCTACAGTGTCACTTGTGAAACTGCACCGTGCAAAGTGTCATGCAAACAGCGATCACTGCAGTCATCATTCCGGGAGCGATTGTGTCTCTTATCACCACCGACGGTGACGTTCTGGCTAATCTTTCACCCCTCTCATCTTTGATTTCCCTTCACCTACCAGGCTGCCAGAAATAGTTTTTAACTAAATGAAAAGATTTCTTCCTCGCCCACCGATGAGCACCCACTGAGCTTCTTGTGGGAATGTTGCCCTCTTCATTGGTAAAATGCCATTTAATTTATTTTCCCCATGATGTCAGCACTGTGGCCTTGACACAGTGCATCACAGAAACAGACTTCTCTCACGGTCTGAGAGTTTGGGCCCCACACAAATCCACGGGAGCAGGTCAGGATGTCTTTCTGGCAGGTAGGCTACTTCATTTTACAAAGGAAGAAAAATCTTCATTTAAAATGCACATCATTTCCAAAGATTGGGAGAGAACTCTAACAAAAATAACTGACTTGGGGTGGTAGCATTGAGGGGTCTTTTCTTTGCTGTCTTTTTTATTTGAGGCTGGGTTTCTTTTTATAATTCAGGTTGGCCTCCAACTCACAGTGATCACCTTGCTTTCTTTTCTCTCCTTTCCTCTCCTCTCCTCCCTTCTCCTTTCTCCTCCCCTCCTTGTCTTTTCCTCTCTCTCCTTCTCTGTCTCTGTCTTCTCTTTCCTTGCCATGATGGGGATCAAACCCAGTGCCCTGTGCATGCTAACCCCGTGCTCCACTACTGAGCTGCACCCAAATTCACTTTTTTTTCAATTATAAAATAAACCCTAGCTTAGAAACCCAATTATTTTAATGTGTTTGCAAGGGTTGAATACTCTGTATGGAATTAAAAACAAAGAAAACAAAGTATTGTGCAAAAAATTAATTAAAAGAAGACAAAAACTTTGAATGTCATAAAATTGCAAACACAAAAAGCAACAAATTGAACACAAATCACAGACTTCAGTGACATAAATAGCCAGAACATAACCAATGAGTTACTTAATCATCAAATATCTTAACTAATTTGGAAAGAGATGGTGGTTGATGATCAAGCCAAAGGATCCTTCCCTACAAGGAAACTTGGACCACAGGTTTCCAGTAATTTCCACAGGCTGGTATTGCTTTTCTTAAAGAAAACTGACAGGGAAGGGGATATTCTGTGTGTCTCTCCCCCACGGAATTTGTGTGCTCATTCAGCTGTGTTGACTAAGGCAACCAAAGGACAAGTCTTGACTCTTGCAACCCTCTCAGAAGCAATTGATTCCATCCATGTAAACAAAAAGGAATTAACAACCCAGCCCGCTGAGGACAGTGTGTCATCAAGTGCCAAGGGTTCATGGCCTTTATTTATCTAAGAGAAGGGGTGAGAGGAAACAGAGCAGACCCTTGTCATACACTTGATAGAGAAATGACCCACAAAAGATCAGTGATGGGCTGGGGATATAGCTCAGTGGCAAGCAGAGGGTCCTGAGTTTGATTCCTGGTACAAAAAAAAAAAAAAAAAAAATCAGTGATGTGTGGCCAAACCAGGTGACCCGGGATGTTTTATTACTAGTTTCTTTCATAATGCTAAAGTGGCATTGTAATAGTAAGTAGTGATCACATTAAAATTGCTTCTGGATAACTTAAGCTTATCGTTACAGTGTGTTTACAATGCTCCTCCCCAAAGAAACAAAACCAAAAAAACAAAAGGGGGGAAAACACAAAAAAGTTTATGCATTTATTTTCAACAGAAGAGAAAAAAATTATTGTGTTTAGAAGTGCCATAGAGTCTCTTGCACACTGAAATAAGTTATGTAGAAATACCTAATTACAAGCCTGTGGCAAAGACAAGCTGTGTAGTATCTGTGAGTTACACAGAAAAGCATTAAAGGGTGTTAAGAATAGAAATTCTCAGCCAGAGGTGATGGTGCACACCTATAATTCCACCACATGGGAGGCTGAGGAAGGAAGATCAACTCGAGCTCCAAGCCATCCTGAGCTACAAATTGAGTTCAAAGTCAGCCTGAATACAAATTCTAAGATGCAGTGCACTCAGGAGGCTGAGACGGGAGGACCACGTGAACCCAGGAGTTTGAGATAAGCCTGGGCAGCATATTAAGAGCCTATCTGAAAAACTAAGCAAAACCAAAATCCAAGTTGGGTACCAGAATGCCTAGACCAGAGTGTGAGTTTTGACCTTAAATCAATTACTTCACCTCCCCTTATCTCGGTTCCTTATCTCCAAAAAAGCTACAATACTGTCTTTATAAGGTATTTGACTTCAGTAATGTCAGACTTGTGTCAGTCTAGGGTTTGATGCCTTCTAATTGCTCAGAGTCAGCATTTTGCAGAACTATATCCCACAATTTGCTCCTGTGGGCAGTGTTGCATCTCCACGGGACAGCGGAGGACACGGAAGCTTGAAAGGAGAAAGGTACTAGCTGGCATGGGATGACAAGGATAGTTGGTTCTGCATGGAGACAAAACGCAGGGTGTTCTGACTCCAAACCAGACTACAAATGATATTTTACACATAAGTATGCACACACGCACATGCCATTTTTAGACCCAGAGCAAGCACTCTGTGCTAGTGAGAAAAATATGCTCCAGCTATATCTCAGTTGTTACTGGACTTTAAAAGTAGCAAGAAGAAACGTTTCTCTCTCTCTCTCTCTTCCATTATTTCCATATATTTCTGTTTTTCAAAATATTTTTTTCAGAATATTGCTCTTGTATACCTAATATATGCTTTCCTTTCCTTCTTATAATTGGCACATATACCAAATAATTTAAGATAAGTGCTACCAATGCTGTTTTAATTAAAAATCTAGTATCCCTGTCCTTATCATCAGGAAACTATTTACCATTGTAAGAAAATAATGCTTCAGAGTTTTCACCTTTCTCCCTGGGCCACAGGGCACAAAAATGGACTGCAGCAGCAGGAAAGTGATTTCTTACTGGAAAACACTGTCGGTATCCCGGATCCACGAGAATAAGTTAAAAGGCTGAGAGGGTTGAGGGTTTAGGTGAGACATGGGAATACAGCGAAGGTAATTCTGGGGATCCTGAACCTTAGTTAAGCATTTCAGTAGAGCTATGATAATTGTCACTGAGTGCAATCAGTTAGCATTAGTCACATGCCTAACACACTCAGCTTTACAGTAGATGCGATGGGGCTATAAGAGGTAGACCTGTATCAACCTGCTTTCAAGTGTCTTTTGGGGGCTGGGGGTGTAGCTCAGTGCATGCTTCCATGCATGAGGCCCTGGGTTGAATCTCCAGGAAGGAGAAAAAAAACAAAAACAGGTATCTTTCTCATTCTGTTGGATAGGTCACATGCTCTGAAAAAGACTTCATTTGGAGCATTTCTGGCTTTATTCGATAGATTTGCAGGAAGGCCATACATGCATTAGAAATGCCTTGACTAGCTTATTTCACCAAGGAAAAAAGATTTCTTCCATAATTACCCTAAATGAGAATGTCTGACGGCAAGGCATCGTCATTAGGCAAGCAGTTTGCTTGGATTGGATGGGAAGAACTCTTTCACCCTAGAGAAGAAGGGAGCTGGGAGATTTGGGGTGGAGAAAAAGGTGCACGGGAGAGATCAGTTTTCTAGTGGGAGGGTCCCTCTTTCTGTTCTGATGCACTACACAAAGCAGAAATAATTGATCCTAAAGATTATGATACGACTTAGTCCTTGATTGTTCTGTTTTTGAAAGTCAGAGAAGCAAAAAATGCACTTTTCTCTACTTCTTCAGTCGTAATTACCATTACCCAGGGGCAGCACTTAAGGCAAAATGAAATGTGAAAAAAGGAATATTTCTAAAGAGCAGAAATGGAAAGGCCCAAGCCCATTTTATTCCTTAAAACTCTGAAGGAAATGAAATTGAATTAATTTGTGAGCCGAGTCATGTGCTTCTAATGCAGGTCGCAGTGGGGCAAGGGTGAGGGGAGGTGCAGGTGTGGACACCCAGTGATTAGACTCTGACAATGGGGACATTGCCTCCAAAGGCTTGGGTCACAGGATAAACATGCTATGCACCGTTTGAAAGAACATCATGCCTAGAGAGTTCTGCTCAAAGAGGTTGGGAGGCCCGAGACCAGATAGTGATGGGAGATGGTTGAATTGATCCAATCTGTGAAAACTCCAAAAGAGAGCTTGCCTTTAATTTGATTGGGAAAATGTGATTTATTAATAATACAGCAAATGGTGTGGAGACAGCTTTTCATCTCCAAATATGCACCGCTGTGGTTTCACGGCACATAAACATTTATGGCTGCACGTAAAAGATCACGGTGCGCGAGTGCTGTAGTCACTGCTGCTGAAAAAGGCAGTGGTGGCCTGCACAGGGCTGGCCTGACAGACTGAGCAACTGTGGGGTGCACTAACCCATAAGCTGCAGGACACAGGGCAAGAACCTGGAAGGATCTGTCCATATCCTGCACAGTTGAAATTTGGTTCGTTAAATAGATTCTCTCTTTTCTGAGATTATCTACATAGATGACTATCCCCCTTTAAGTCTTTGTTCAAATGTCACCTTCTCAGCAGGGCTAATTGCCACTACTGTTTAACACTGCAATCCAAGAGACTGGGAGTGTAGCTCAGGGGCTGAGTGCTTTCTTAGTATGTGCAGGGTCCTGGGTTGAACCCTAGCACTACAAAAACTGAAACACAGAAACAAAATATCTACTGGGACCCATGGGTCATATCACAACACACATCTAGGAATATGTACAGACTCCCCCTTACCTACTGATTCCTTTCTTTTCCTCTCCTCTCCTTTATTTCCTTTCTTTTCCTGTCCTCTCCTTTTTTTTTCTTTCCTTCCCTGTCCTTCCCCTCCCCAGTGCTTCAGCCTCTAACATATTGCAGGGTTATTTAATTAAAATTTGTTTTTCTTTTTGTGTTTTTGAGGCAAATTCTCACTATATAGTATAGCCTAGACTCACCTGGAATTCGCAATCACCCTGCCTCAGCCTTCTGGGTCCTCAGATCACAGGCATGAGTCACCATGCCCAGTGTGTTTATTAAGTTGTTGACTGTCAGCTTATCAGTGTAGGCAGATTTCTTTGTTCTGCTCACTAACATATGCCAAATCCCTAGGACAGTGACTGGCATACAACAATATGTTCGATAAATCTTTCTTGACTGAACAAATACCTATTCAGAAAGTAGTAAAGCTTAATGATTTTTTTTTTTTTTTGAATGACTGGTTCTTGAAAGCTAGATGTACTGGCATTTATGCCAACTATCTCGACTGTAGGTAACATCTGACTCAATCTTTCACACAAATCATTCCAACATAGTAAGGATTCTACAATTTTTAAGGTTTCGAAGTAGTCAGCAAGCAAACATGGCAGGTTAATGCAGAAGCTGGAGAGGAAAAACTCAGTACTAACCACTGAATTTGATTTGGCAACTGTTCTGACCCTGGTAACAGAATTTTCCATCCCCACAGACTGGAAGTAGCTAGCAACAGAAGCTTATGATTATGTTTGCTTTTACAAGTTTATCAGTAATCATCAGAGCAGGAAGTGAGTGTACCAAGTCATCTTTTCTGAATTACTTGCAGCCAATCTCTTCCTTTCGAAGCACAAGACTGCTTCTGACCTAGTTACACTCCTGCCATTCTGAGCATGCTTAATAAAAAGATGCTTGTTTGGGGGGGGGGTCACCCACTATACTCACTTGTTGCCCAGTAACGAGGAAGATTGACCCTTCCTTTCCGTGCACCACTTGTCGGTAGATGTGGTCAAGGATTAAGAGCTCACTCCAGCAGTTCTGAAGCAGCTTCATTTGGTCATCAACCTGTAATAGAAAAAGGATAGCTATCTATTACCTTTTGGTTTTTGCATAATATTGTATGCCAGATGAGAGAACAAACAAACACTAAGGAAAGGAAATCTCCACCAATGATCACCAAAGTATAGACATTCAGAATTTACATCACTGCTAGTGAAAATCATTATTTCCATTTAGCAAAATACTTTTTGGGAAACACATGAATACTTAAGCTAAGTGTTTATAACCCATGAGCTCTAGGAAAAGGCACTCCATTTGATTGGTTTATCTAGCACTAACAGGGCTATTACAGTTTAGCTGTGGGAGGTGTAAGTGCTTCGCCCTGGTGACAACAGACCCCATGAGAATGACCCTGAGCAGCCAATGCTTGTGTATATGAAAGTATGCTGAACTGGAAATTGTGCCTAGGTGTGGGCAAAAAATACAGTGAATGGTTATTTTGTTTTGTTTTGTTTTGTTAATTTGTAAGCTGGGCATGGTGTTCCATGACTATAATCCTAACATTTGGGATGCTGAGGCAGGAGGAGCACCATAAATCTGAGGTCAGCCTGGATTATAGTGATTGCAAGGCCAGCCTGAACTCTGGATCAAAAAAAAAAAATCAGTGTAAGGAACACATTGCCATTAATTGACTTCAAAATACTCTCCCATGCTTTTAACACACTTATTTCAAGATTCTTTTCACTTCCTAAAGTACTTATGGAAGCCCTTTTGTGTGTCTTTACTCGTGCTGTGGTGGCCACCTTGATGTTACGAATCGATTCAAATGACCTTTCACAGTCATTCTGAGTTGGGGGAAGAGCCAGAAGTCACACAGTGCCAGATGTGGCAAATAAGGTGGATGAGGAGAGACCATCACGTTTCTATGTGACAGAAATCACTGTAAACATTTGGAATCAACTCGGGGCTCTCGAGGCATCTGCAAGAGTACAAATTAAACACACTCACAAAAGGGCACTTTACAGAAGTGCTTCAGAAAGTGGCCAAGAAGCATGGGCTAAATGTGTTTGAAATGAAAGCAAGTATTTTGAGGAGGATTAACGGCTATGGGACTTTTACCGTAGTATTTTAAAAATAAATAAATGTGCATTCACCATACTTTTTGATCATGTCACATAAATATCAGCCATCTGGGAAGTGGAGAGGGTGAAAGGGGGAAAAATTACAGTGGAATCCCCAGTGGCTTCCGGAGCTAGAGGCACCACCATTACTTGTCACCAGTGTTGCCAGAGCCCAGTTGCTCTTACTTCTGAACAGAACGACCTCCAAGTGCATTCCCGGTGTGGACCTGCACTTGTTTTTATGATGACTCAGACAGTTTTTCCACAAACTCCCCAAACTGCAACATCCTCACCTAAAAACGTGGACCAAGAACAGAGTCTCCTTTCCAGGCTGGCTGTGAAGATTAGAACAGAAACTGCTAAACCTATCTCACACGCAAGTCCACATGGCCATGGTGTAAATGTGCAGAGAATACTGATCCTTTCCGTGGCTTTCTGTAACAGTTCACTCTTCTCTTTAGGATGTAAACCAGGCAAAACTCCAGTATACCCAAACCCCATGTCCATGTTTGGACACAGACTATGAGTTCATAAGAATAATATCCAAGCTGGGGGCTTAGCTCAACACCTCAGGCGCCTGTCTGGCAAGTGTGAGGTCATGAGTTCGAACCCCAGTACAAAAAAAAAAAAAGTAAAAAAAGGATAACACCTGAGACTCATATGCTATGGAATATCTTTAGCAAGTGTTGTGCATTAGCTTATATTTGATTTGAAGAATATACTTTTGAACATAGCAGAACTGGTACCATGACATTCAATTTTCAGATGAGAAAATGGGGCCTTATCTCACCCCAAAAGAATGGCTATTATCAAGAAATCAACCAATAACAAATGCTGGTGGGTGTGTGGCAAAAAAGGAACCCTTCTTCACTGTTGGTGGGAGTGTGGACTGGTACAAACACTGTGGAGATCAGTGTGGAGATTCCTCAAAATCTAGGACTACAGGTTCTATTTGACCCAGTCATTCCCCTCCAGGATACCCTTCCAAAAGAATTAAAATCATCATACCACAGTGATATATGCATACCTAGGTTTATAGCCGCACAATTTGTAATAGCCAAATCTTGGAAACAACCCAAGTGCCCATCAGCTGGTGAATGGACAAAGATGTGTTTTTTTTATACAATGGAGTACTGCTCTGCCATAAAGAAGAATATGCTCAAGATATTTCTATGAAAATGATGCAGCTTTGGGCCGAGGATTTAGCTCAGTGGCTCAAGTACTTGCCTGGTAAGTGCAAGGTCATGAGTTTGAGCCGTAGTACAAAAATAAATAAATAAATAAATAAAGATGCACCTTGATGATATACTCTTAAGTGAAATAAACTGGACACACCTGTGTAAATGCCACATCATTTCTCTGGTGTGAGAAACTAAAAGTGTAAATAAGGTCCAAAATATATAATAGATATTGTGAAATAGGAAAAAGCAAGGAAGGGAGGAGGGGGAAAGGAAGGAGAGCAATGAGAAAAGGAAAAAATGGAAACAAAGTTTTTGTAAATGGGGAGGGAAAGGGGAAGAAAGGATGGTAGGGGGATGGGGAAAAACAAATTTTTTCATGTACAGGTACAAATTCTCTAAGATGAATGTGATCATTATGTATATCTAAAATGTACCAATAAAATCTAATTGGATGGAAAAAAAGAGAGAAAATGGGGTTTCTGAGAGGTACCTGGTCTTGCCTAAAGAATTCTCTTTCTTCTCAAGATTTAGGCAGTCTCCAAATTACATCCAGAGGTCCTAGAATTTTTAGCTTACTGTGCTTATTATAATCCTGGCACTCTGGGAGGCTGAGGCAGGAGGATCATAAATTTGAACTTAGTCTGGGCAACTTAGTAACTTAGCAAGACTCTGCACCTCAAAATAAAAAAATAAAAAGGCCCGAGGACATAACTTAGTGCAAAAACCCTGGGTTCATATCTCTAGTACTGCAAAAATAAACAAGTAAATAAATTTTAGTCTAAAATTTTCTAGACTAAATTAAATCACTTGAACAAATTCATTTTTTAATCTTTATCAGTACATATTCACAGTACTTAATGATCACACTCATTAGGACTAGTTCATTTTAAAGAGGCCATTCAATGGGACTCTGAATAGTTGCCATTAACCCATTAGTAGTGCTAAGAGTGGGTGGCGGACTTTATTTCCAAGGGCCGGGACACAGTGAATGTGGCAGAACACTGAACTTGGGGGAAAACAAGGACTGAAGGCATGGATCTTCACCTTCAGCCTGTGAGAATTTGGTGAAGTGACTTTATCCTCAAGTCTTATTTTCTCAGTTAAAAATGTGGGAAGTGGGTCTTTTTGTGACATAATAGGTGAGAAAACCCATATGCAAATGAAAAGTAACAGAGAGGCTTCACACTAGAAAGCCATGTAAATTTTTGTGGACGAAAAGAAGCAATTGATGGAAGCTAGCATCCAGTCCCATGATTAGCAAAAGAAATCCCCAAGCTAACACCATCAGAAACACCACAAACCAGCAAGTCTGTCCTCATGAAAATAATGTCGTTCGGTAAGTAGCTGTGTTTCGAGAGCCAAATACTTGGTAGGTGTAAGTGCCAGGATCTGGTGCATGCAGTGAGCAATGTAAATACAGTTCCCGCCTGTGTGACAGTGACTCCCACTGGAGAGAAGACTCAGCTGGCCACCATCGAGTGACTGAGTTGCCAGTGTGAGTTTGTGTCCCTCCATGCCGGCTGGTCTGCAGAGTATCATGGGATGCTACTCATCTGGGCCCTCACGCAGCTGCTCTCGTAGATTTACCTGAAACTTCTTTGCACACAGCTGACCCAAAGAGCTGTGGCCTGGTGACCCAGCAATGCACACATCACAGCACCCAGAGCAGATCCCTGGGATTGCTGCTCTCAGATGTAAGGAGTGAACTTATAACAAGTGCACTCTGGCCTTCTGGGTTTTATTATATTCTCATACAGTATCTTTTTCCAAATTTTGTTAGTCTTTGATGGGAATTTGATTTCATTTATTTTTCCCCTATAATACAAAGCTTAGTTATTTATTTACCACTCCTTCCAAGAAAGCCCAAAATGTTATACTTTGAGATCATTTCCCCAGAAACAATATCCACGTGTGCTAATGTTACACAGAATTTCCGTGTGCATGGGGAGTAGATGCTCATCACAGTCCATTTACGGATGTGTAAAAGGGATTCCAGTGTAAGGACAGCAAGAAGATTTATGATCCCCCTTTTGGAAGCAGAAAAGTGAGAGAGCTAAGAGAGTATTTTCTGTCTGCATGGAGAAGAAAAGGCAAGTGGACATTAAGAGAAGCATATTTCCTGGCAGTCTCTCATCAATGCCTTCCTCTTCATTTGCATTGGATAGTCCTTGCATTTCATACACAACATGGGAACAGAGTTTGCCACAATGAAATCATGTTTGAAGCATAAAATAAGAATCGGGCTACAGGACGCACTTCTTCTCCTGCTTTTACTTGGCCCAAATTCACTCTGCAGAGCCTACCTTTTCCTACTTTTAATAAAACTTTGGTACCATTAAAGAAACAAAATAAAACTTTTAAGAATGCATTTTCTTCCACCATGTTGTGTCAGGGAGGTTCCAACCAGAAGACAACTAAGCCTGCCTTCCTGGTGAGTGATGAGAGTGGCATGGACTCCAGGAAGAGAAAAGTCAGTGTCTCCCGTGAGCCTACCAGCCCCTCCCCCACTCTACTGCACCCCACCCACCCCCACCCCAAGCAACCTGCTGGTTTGGAGGACCGGCTAAGCTGATAGCAACTAAGGTACATAAAGCAACTAAATGCTTGTATTGTTTAGTTGATTTTGCAGGCCTGGGGCCAGCAGTCTGAGCATCTCTTGGGAGGAGGACAGTATGCAAAGTAGCAAATATGGGGGATTCTCTTCTGTCTTTTCTTTGAGGCCCAATATTATACTCATTGTTTTGCTTTATTCTGATTAATTTTTTTTGCTTTATTTCATATTCTGTTTTGATTGGTTTTATTCTGTTTTGTTTTTGGTTTGATTTTACTATACCTGGTGGAATGGTCAACTATTGTGAAGATAACAAAGTATACTATAGTAGCTATTGTTTTCCTAGTATCTTGCTTTGAAGTTCTGTACCAGTCCTACTGCTTTGTTTTCATTGACTTTGTTCTGTTATATTTTGTTGGATTTCGCGCTTTAAAATTAAATTTTAAAAAAAGAATGCCTTTTCTTTCAGAATGTTGAAGATCCACTTCTAAAATCTGCATCTTTTCCATTTCCTCTGTTTCCTGTGAGATTGTGTGAATAAGTAAAACTGACCAGGTCTGCTCCCCATAACTAGCACTTCTTTATTTTATATGCTGTGCTAGTCATGGGTTCAAAAAGATCCCCAATAATTTCTGTTTCACTAAGAACCTTAATGGTTTGTCTGTCTGCTTAGTAAAGGAAGCACTTAATAGAAGCTTGTTAAATGCGGGCACCAATGACTGAATGACTTCCACCCCTACACTTATGTTCCTTGTGCTGGGAGCCGAGCCCACGGGGGAAGCCAGTGCCCTCTTCAGTGCCTGTGGAGGCCATGAGCTTCACGAAGCACCGAGCCCTCCAGCCGGGACCTTTCTCCCAGTGCCCCACAGGTCTGTGCTCACCATTGGCCTTTGCTAAAGATCCCTGGGCAGACTCCTTGACTGACTGTAGTTTTAACACTGCTCCCGAACAATTGATTCCTTGTTTGAACACACTCCGCAGAGGTTTTCCACACCAATATTCCATTTCATTATTTTCCATAATTGATTATGTGATATTTTATGTCATCTTGAAATTGGTGCGTGTGCAGCTTTGCAGTGCTTTGGATGACATAGTTTTTGTGCAGCACTATGAATAAGGACAGGATAAAGATGGCCCAACTTGTTCCCTATCCCTACATAAGAAACAGGGGCAATTCTGAAGATAATTTTTTCTTTAGGAAACAGAGTTTTGCCAGGCTTGGTAGTGCACACCTATGCTCCCAGCACTTGGGAGGCTGAGGCAGGAAGATTGCTGCAAGTACAAGGCCAGCCTGAACTACATGTCCGAGACCCTATCTCAAAAAACGAAAAAAAAAAAAAAAAACAGTTTTAAGGGATGTCAGTCAGAGTGAAGAGAGAAAAATAATCTATTTCCTTAGAGTCATTCTCCTGGTATTAATGCTACTGATGAGCAATTTAGGGAGACATTTGAGGAGTTTAGGAAGGGGACCAGTGGAGTATAATTCCCATTTACTATCAAAATCTCTTACTAATAGTTAGCAATACCTCCTCATATAATCCTGGTTATCAGCTGCAATAAAAAGGCCTTATCTCAGAATCCTGGTTACTCACCAGAGAAACTATTTATACTGATATTACAGATGAGAGAATAAAGGAATACAGTTCTGGTATTGTTATCACACACTACTTTCCACAACCCAGAATGTTAATCATTAGAAATGTGTGCTTTCTCATACCAAGGGTGATTTGGCAATTAGAAGACAAATGCGTAGCACTTTCTCAAACACACATCAACTTATCAACTTTTTTGCTGCCTCCTTCCCCTGACCTTTGAACAATGCAGCCAGTGAGCTGTCCTTTCACTTTCCCTCTTATAGAAGCTTTTGGAAACTGACATCATGAATCATAGTGGTCAAGCGTTAAATAAGATAATTTTAGGAAAGCATTCTCCTGAACTGGACTACTAGTTTCAAGAAGTAAACCCATGGCTTACTTCTGACCATGCGACTTGGTGTGCCAGCCCCTTGGTGTGAGAAATGTGGGTGAAACACGTGACTAAGATACAGTTTCTGTCTTCAAGAACTCACACTCCACAAGTTCGAACTCTGTGAGACCCTATCTCAAAATAAAAAATAGGTTAGGGAGGTAGTGCTACAGCTCAGTGTGACTACCTTGGATTCAATCCCCAGTACTACAAGGGTGGGATGAGGCGGGGAGACTCACACTCTAATAGGCGAGACAGAGGAGTGTGAGTCCCTAACCATCCAGTGTGCAAAAGCTCACCAGGACTTTACCCTCATTTGTGTCTTGGGGAGATTTCTGGGGTTCAGACCAGGGTCAGTTTAAGCAATGCTTCACTCTGCAGGGCCTCTTAATGATGTGCATGCACACACACACACGCACACACACACACACGCACATGCACACGCGCGATATCCTTCTCAGTGATTCCTATTAGAATAGCTCTTGGTTCAAAGTATAATTTGAAAGCAAATGATTTGAAGATTCTTCAAATCACAGTAAATGAGGCCCAACTACTATTTAATTTTATTTTTCTTTCTAGTAAAAAGAAATAAAAAATCCCTAAAGGTGGACCATCATTTCTTTTGGGGACATAGATGACATTACTAAAGTATATCCACAAGTAGCAAGAAAAAAATGAAACTCCCCCACATGCAAGTCAACTCAAGGAACCTCAATGAGAAGCTGCTTCAGGCAATAAAGACACTGCACCATTCTTATTCTTTTGTGTTTTTATAAAGAACATTGGTGATTATCTGAAACCTCTATAATAAACTGCTACAAAGTCCAAGAAAAAAATGATTTCACATTAACAATGATTAAACAAGCACTAAGAACAATACCGTACAAGAGAACTAACAGCCAGTAAAACTCCCCAGTCAATTGCTGCAATACCCAGTAGATTTACAACCGCCAAGTTCTTCCCTACGAGATAATAGCAAGAGATGCCAGTGTGTTTTCTCAGTGCACTGCTCTTGTTCCACAACACAAAGATCTATCAGCACTTTGCAGGAGCTGAGCTATTCTTGCCCCTGTTTCCCCAGTGGAGCAACCAAGGACTTTCCGCTTTGGCATCTGAACTCTCAGACAGGGAAATAAGCAGGAGGCAGAGAGGTTTAAGTACATGACACCTGCCTCTTCTCTTCCACTGCCACCAACCCCTTTGGGGTTTTCACTCATCTCCCTTCCCATTTAGGTCAAGACTGACAATCTCTCAGAATCTAGGACTAGGATTGCCAACATACTCTTCCCTCTCACTGTAATTCATTGCATATGCAGCTATTCAAATTATCCATTTTGCTCATGCTATTTCTCTGGACATGAACCTCTCCCAAATTCCCCAGAGACTTTCCTTCAAAGATCTCCAGCAAACTAGAGCTCCCTAGCCAGGGTTCCTACTGCCTAGGAGGAGGGAGGGCATAATGCTACCCGCAGATGGGAACCATGGCAACCTGTGCAGTTTACACTGAAGCACCAAACAGACATCATCAGTTTCTATGGGGGCCCTGTCATGAAAGATGGAGATGCTTTCTGCAAATAGTCCTTTCTCAGCAGGGTGCAAGTAATGGCACAGTCCCATAATCCTATCACTCTGGGAGGCTGAGGCAGGAGGATCACAAGTTTGAGCCCAGCCTGGTTTCAGTTGACATTCAGACCCTGTCTCAAAAAATTAAAAAAGGCTGGGGATAGTTCACTGGAAAAGCCTTTGATTCAGTCCCTAGTATCACCACCCAAAAAAGGTCTTTTCCCCCATCAACTTTAATCCCATTGCATCCTGATCCTACAGTAATCGCCATGGCATTTGCTGTGGGGATTTTTCTCATAACTTGCTGCTGCCACTGCTGCTCTTCAAAAGCATGGTTCTCTCAGGAACTGTCCTGAAGGTTCGGTTTGCTTCTAGCAGCTTCCTATATCCTAACAGAAAGTGAGAGCTTTATGGGTCTTTGCAATGCATTTAAAAAATAATAATAAATAAAAAATAAAGACTAATGCATGAACTCTTTCAGTCTTCACAACAACTCAGTGAAGCAGTATTTATGATGATCTCTATTTTACCAGTGAAGAAACTGAAGCACAAAGATTAAGTAACTTGTCCAATGTTACTCAGCTAAGAAACAGAACTGGGATTTTAAAAGGTCTTGATCCTAGCAATGAAGAATGCAGTATTCCCTCTCTATAGAATATCTATCATTACCCTAAGCCAACCTACATGCTGCCTCCCTCAGGAAGTCCTCCCTGATCAACTCCATCCCACACTGGCCAATCATCCCTGTACTCTCAAAACCTTTGCAACAGGTGAAACTTGCATTGGTTGATTTCCGTTCTGCTTAAATTCTAAAAACTACGGACTCAAAACTTGAGTCTATGGACTTATGAAGATTAAGTTGTGAATAATAATCCTTGGTTTAGGGACCAGATTTTTGGGAGGTCATCTATTATGACACTATAAACCAGAAGTTGAGGGAGGAAGGGGGATATCGGGCTGCGATGTCTATCTTCATCTGCACAAAAGTGGGGTACATTAGTCCCGTCCCACCTTCCCACGATTAGTAGTAAAGTGTGGAGTGGAGCAGTGACTGGGAAATGTCCAGCAGAGCTGTTGGCAGAGAGGGAGATGGGAAATGAAACAGCTCTGTCCTTCGCTTCTTCAGCAACTCCATCCAGAGCCACCACGCATGGGACACTATAGCCCATACCTCAGAAGCCCAGACAGGAGCCTCTCTGTCACTTGGCAAAACAGGGGATGTTCGCAACCATGAGGCATCATCAGCAACACGCTCCTCAAATCCTCCACATAAGAGGCCAGGGGCTGTTTGCCATTGGGGAGATACAGCCTCCATCAAAACCTGCCCCCTGGTAGTGCAGGAAGATCCCAAGTTCAAAGTTAAGTAGGGCAACTTAGCTAGACTCTGTCTCAAAATAAAAAATAATCGGGGTGTGGATATCATTAGCTCTTGTGTTCATTCCCCAGTAACACACGCACACGCATGCACACATACACACACGCACACGCACATATGCTCACACACGCACATGCTCAGGTCCGCTTACATTTCTTTCAAAGTTCAACCCCCACAAAGGGATGTTTCTTTATTTAGAAGATTCATATACTTTGTAGAACTTATTTTCTAGGGCTGCGAATGTGCTATTAATCATACAGTATAAAGATTTGTGACTACTAGAGAGTAAACGTCAATCTTTTTCATTTACCTAAAAGTGAAATAATTACATAAGTAAGAAACATCTTCAAAGTTTAGAGATAAGGCCACACAGTGTATGTATAGACTGAATATCACTGCTCAGAAAAACATCATCAGCAAGATATATAATTTAGGCAGTTTCTCTCTAGTACAATTGTGGCTATATCCTCTGAATATGTCAAAATGTAAGACAAAATTTTGGCCAGCTTTTAATCTTTCTCTTAATCATATTTCAAACAATTTCTTGTTGAATTATCAGTTAATTACAAGGTAACGACAAGTTCATCATATTAGATGGTCAAAGAGAAACTTTCACACAGCTGTCCTGATGGGATTTTGTTTCTTCAGTGACCACACACAGTCACATATTCTTACCATCTGACCATGGTGGGCACTAACTCGGAAGGAGACTTTTTGGCTGTGGTTCATGGAATCAATCATGTTTATTGTTTCAAAGTCAAATCATAACCATACAGAGATATGGAAAATGGAAGGTGGGGTCTTCTTCCATTTATTGAAGGTGAACTATTTCCAATTTCCCTTAGAGTTGTCATAGACATGATGGTCTAAAGAGCTTGAAAGGAGTGATTAGCTGATTTTTTTTTTTTTTTGTATTTTTGAGACAGGGTCTCATTATGCAGTTCAGGCTGGACTTGAGCTCACTTTGTAGCCCAGGCTGGTCTTGAACTTGCAACGATCCTTTTGCCTCAGCCTCCTGAGTGCTGGGATTATAGGTGTGCACCACCATGCCCAG
This sequence comes from Dasyprocta punctata, assembly GCA_004363535.1. Classification (NCBI taxonomy): domain Eukaryota; kingdom Metazoa; phylum Chordata; class Mammalia; order Rodentia; family Dasyproctidae; genus Dasyprocta; species Dasyprocta punctata. The sequence goes on along the minus strand of RJWM01012365.1, from coordinate 28,198 downwards.
CTTCTCCATCCTCCTTTTAAAATTAATTAATTAATTAATTAGAGACATGATCTCACTAAACTCAGGCTAGCATCAAATTTGAGACCCTCCTTCCTCACCCTCCTAAGAAGCTGGGATTATGGGCATGCGCCACCATGCCTGGAAATAGGGATGTTTCTTATGTGAGTCTGCAGTATTTTGCAAAATAAAGAACATGGAAATCGGCATTTTGGTGGACTTAATTATTATTGTTAGATTATAGATAAACCCCAACCAATAATAGATGAAACAGTAATTAATGGCATAAACTGGGCATGGTAACACACACCTACAATCCCAGGACTTGGGAGGCTGAACCAGGAGGATCACCACCAAGGACACCTTTGGCTACATAGTGAATTCAAGTTCAGCCTGAACTACAGAGTGAGATCTTGCCTCAAAAAAGTAGTTTGTGCTATGAAAACTTGAATGAATACATGACCTAGTTCTCATCTTCAAGGAACTTATGAATGACTTGAACAAAGAAGACATACGCAAACTAGTACATATAAAATCTTAAACTCTGTGGAATATTTAGAAAATAGGGGTCATAGTGTAGTTCAGTGGTAGAGTATTTCCCTAGTGATTATGAAGCCCTGGGTTCAATCACCAGCATCACATATGGGGTGGGGGTGGGGTGGGGTGGGGTGGGAAGCAAGGAAAGAAAAAAGAAACTGCACAATTCCTTAAAAAAGATTTGAAAGCAATTTATATCTATTTAAATATACACATTGTAAAAGATGAATAAGCAAATATACTGCAAGTGCATATAAACACAAAATATAAGTAGGAAAATAGGTTAAACCAAGAACAGAGTCAGTCCCTAAACTAGGCACCATAAGTGCTGTTTCAGGGTATTGGAAATAGTCTGCAATTTGGTTCCTTAGGGAAGGAAAGAGACACAAGAGGAGTTAAACAAAGCACAAAGGGAAAAATTTCAGGGGGTGGAAAAGGTCGATGAACTAGAAGAGAAATATTTTAAAGTAGCTTAACGTGATCAATTTTCCAGTGCTTGCTTTTGCTGGGTATTTTTTTTTTTTTTTTTTTTTTTTAATGATCCCTGCCGGTTACCTGTTCCTCAGTTCAGAAATCTACGTATAATTAAACCAACATTCTCACACATCTGACCTGGAAAATTAACAGTCAAGCAATGAAGGAAAGTTCCTTTGAAGCACAACACATTTCTGTGGATTTGCTTGAAATGTCAAGAAAGCATTTTCAGACAAGGTGGTCATTTTCACAGCAGGGTCGTGAAGCTATGTTTGCAATTCTTTTTGAGATACTGCCTAATGAGAAGCACAGCACCAGGTGCAGAATTCCAGGATTGCGGCAGATCCATCGTCTGCACACCAGTAATTACATCACAAATTAAGAAGCTTCTAGCTGGGTGTGGTAGCACACACCTATAATACCAGCAAGTGGAAGGTTGAGGCAGGAGGATTGCTGTGAGTTCAAGGCCAGCCTGAACTACATAGTGAGACCCTCTCTCAATAAAGGTGGGGGGTGTAGCACAGCACTTGCCTTGCAAGCATAAGCCCCAAGTTTGATTCCCAGTACAAAAAATAAAAAAAGGTTCTTGTGCCCTCCACCTTCTGAAACGCACATGAATATACAATTCAGTGCCTTGGAATTGTAGGATGGAGAAGGAAAGGAGAAGGTGGAGGAAGTCTACTGTGTTCCAAAAGGTCTCTTAATACAATTTCTTTCTTTCTAGAGTGCATTTCAAAACCTTAAAAAAAATAAAAAAACTGTTTAGAGGCTAATATGTCCTTGGTTCCTTTTTGGCTATCTGCTTCAATCAGGCAGCTGGCCAAAGGAAGAAAAATACCCCAGTGGCCCAAATATCACTCACCAAAAATATAACTAAAATTAGGGCAGAAGTAAAGGTGAGGCCCCTAAGGATTGGTTAATGATGGGAATTCTCTGGGTACAAAGGCTCCTCAGAGAATTCCTCAACCCTGTTGCCCAGGGCCATGCAGGAGGACTTGTCCCTTCACAGAACTGGAACTCCCTGGGGATGAGTGCAGGCTTAGTCTATGCCTCCCAGTATACGCAAAACTGGGTTCACAGAAAATGGTGGCAATGGCACGTAGCGCCCTAGGAGTCGAAAGCTGATGTCCAGGTAAACCAAAGAGTATTTGCATTGTGAAAATGTTTCAATAGTGTGTATTAGGAAATCTGTACACAGTGTTCCACACACAGCATGTTAGCACTAATAATTCCTACCAGACTTCCTGTGCTTGGGACTACAAATGGCATCTGCTCTCATCACCTGGGTTGGAGATACACCCATACTCTTAGCGGTGGAATCACACTCTGGTCTGGTCCTAGGTGCTTAGTTAGTATTTTCTTGATCAATGCTGCAGGATCCAATAATTACCTTTAATTCTATTCCTTCATTTTACAGAGCAGGAAATTTAGGGTGAGTGAGCTTGATTTGGTTTTTTTCTCATTCTTTTAATGTTACGGTTTGGATCTTAAGTGTTCCCCATTGGTTCATGTGTTAAAAGCTTGGTTCTCATCTGATTGCCTTACTGAGAGGTGGTAGGACTTTTGGGAGGTAGGTTCTAATGAAAAGAAGGTAGATCTTAGGGTTGTGCCTTAGAAGTGGCTACTGGGATCCTGGGCTCCTTCTCTTTGCTTCCTGGCCACCATACGGGGAGCAGCATTCTCTGCCATGTGCTCCTGCTGCCATAGCACAGACCCAGAAGTAACAGGGCCATCATAGACTAATGCCTCTGAAACTGTGAGCCAAAATAAATCTCCTTTCTTTTAAGGTGATTGTCTCAGATATTTTGTCACAGTGACAGAAAGCTGACTAATGATAATGTTGTCCTAAATTATTTCCTGCTCAGATCTCTCAGCCATGCACTGCGACACCATAGTGCCCCTGGCTTCTTGGTGGTCCTTCCTGTTCTGGCTTCAACCCCAGAAGATCCACAGGTTCACCCCTCACTGTCAGTGTCCCCAGTTACAACTGCTTGTAGCTTGGCACCATAAAGGACCCCTACATCTCCCACTAACGGCCCAGACCTAGAAATGAGGGACAATACTGTCATGGAGTCACTGTGCACCAGTATTGGATAGAACAACTCTGTCTTTTGTCAATTTGTTGCTTACCCTGATCAGTTAAAGGAAGTTTCAAGATAAAGATTTTAAGAGGCAAAACTACAAGTGCTAGATTCTTAGCAATACCATATTTAGCTTTATTGCCATATGCATCAAGAGGGCCCATCTTATAATACATGTCCCATCACCTCCACTTCCCTATTCTCCCTATTCCAGTTTTAGAGGGAGAAACACGCAGGCTATGTTAGCGTTCAAACCCCGCTTCCACCTAACACACACACATGAGCACACGCACACACACACCCTGCATATACCCTCTTCATGAGACAGAGCACTGCCCCATTGAATCTCTTCTCAGGAGAGGAAGACTCAGTAGGTCAGTCCCAAACCAATCACCTTGCAAATTTCCAGTAAGTCTTTCTCTCATTCGCTCTTTGTAAACTTTACAGCTATTGGATATATAACCAACTATGGTGATGAAACATAGCACCCCAAAACCTAGAAGCATTTATGCCTAGCATGGATACCCGGATACACAAAATACACATTAAAATGGAGATGGCTGAGAACATCATGTCCCCAGAGATTTTCGTGTAAAATGGGAGCCCCTCCCTTCATATTAAAGGAATGTTTTTCTAATGGAGATGCATGGGATGGAAGCTCCATTTCCCTCTCAAAAAAGAACGGAGACTGAGGAAACTGTGCTCCTCTCCAAAGCCTCTGGGTTTCCCACAATAGAAATCATCCTCAATTTAAGTGGTTTGCTTTGGTTTGTATTTTATTCCAGTGTATAATGAATTCCAAGTGCAGAAATACAGAAAATGGGTATATTATTTATGGAAAGAAGTTGTCTATATTTTCCACATGTATGCATAGTTCCTGCAGGGAAAGTAGAAGAGACAGAAGAGCAGTACGGCTCTTGGTGCTTTTTACAGGTGTCTTCACGGCCTGCTGTGCACTCTCTTACTCGTGGTTACACGCTTGGCTGTTTTGACAACATGCTATGTCCACGCTCTCAGCTGGTTGGCTGTTTGTTGGAATAGCTGCTTGTTTTATGTCAAACAAGAAGGTAATTCAGCCTATCATTAAGTCAGTTAACTTTTTAATTAAAGCACCAGTGGTTTTTAGACTGTGTAGGAAGTTATAGGCCTAGGCAAGGACTGTAACAACACAGCCATCACAGCACCGTTCTGTTTTTGCAGTTTGTCACATACACTGCACTGAATTTGAGGATTAACAAGCATTATGGGTAATCCTAGCACTTGGGAGACTGAGATAGAAGGATTGTTATGAGTTCAAAGCCAGCCTGGGCTATAGAGTAAGTTCAAGACCAGCTTGAACTGCATAGTGAGACACTGTCTCAAAAAAAAAAAAAAAAAAAAAAAAAAAAAAAAAAAAAAAAAAAAAAAAAAAAAAAAAAAAAAAAAAAAAAAAAAAAAAAAAAAAAAAAAAAAAAAAAAAAAAAAAAAAAAAAAAAAGCGGCAGCAGCAGCATTATGGGATGGGTGGGGTTCTGATCATTAGAATACCAAAAATGCAGCAACATGAGCATAATATTTTCAAATCAGTTTGCCTGATGTCCTAATCTTAATGATGGTGTTTGTTATGTACAAGTGAGAAAGCAAATAAGTTTCCAGGTCCAACATGTAGTACTTTTTTCTACCAATTCTTTGGACCAATTAGGGCTCTTTCTTGCCAAAAAAGAAAAAATAGATACTTACAAGTCTTTGTTGATGAAGACTCAGCACCTTCCCTTAGAGGACAGCAAGTAGTAACCATACCCTGGCACAGGACAGCATATCTAACGGCGGCCCCCCAGTGCAGACCCATGGCGCTCAGCTGACGGCCATCTGGGCAGCGCTGCTCAGTTCTGTCCCTGGAATCTGCTTAGCTGTGTCTGACCCCCAGTGGCTTCACAGCAGTGTCAGAACACAACAGTTCCAACTGGGGACCCTGGGCCTCTATCTCTTTACTATTTCTTTTTTTTTTTTTTTTTTTTTTTTATATATCAGGAATTGAACTCACAACCTTGCACCAGCCAGGCAGGGGCTTATGCCACTGAGCTAAATCCCCAGCCCTATTTTTTGAGACAGGATCTCACTATGCAGTTCAGGCTGGTCTTGAACTCACTCTGTAGCCCAGGCTGGTCTCGAACTAACAATGATCCTCCTGCTTTAGCCTCCTGATTGCTTGGATTACAGGCATGTGCCACAGTGCCCAGCTCATTACTATTTCAGTTGCTCAAAAAGAGCTCACACAGAGCCCAGCTCTGAGGGAAGCTACCCTGTTCCTTACTGTGACCACTGCCTTCACAAAAGGAGGGAATGGAAGAGGTGTACCCTAAGATCCGTGTACCCTAAAATGTCCTATCTTCATGTTGCTTTTAATATATCTCTTTATGCTATTTTCCACCCATGAAGACTCTCTATATGAACCCTTAGAAGTCCTTCTGTTGACCAGGAAATCTAACTCAACCACCTGAAAAGGTTTCTGATTTCAACAGTCACATTTTAACTTTCCACGTGTGGCATTTCATAGAAATACCCATTTAAAGAATGAGATTTGGGCTGGAGCTGGAGCTCTGTGGTAGAGTGATTGCCTAGCGTGTGTATGACCTTGGGTTCCATCCTCCAAACCACAAAAATAAAGAAAGAATGAGGTTTGATTTCATTTTGCAAAACATCGGTCTCAATGGACGTGCTCAGACTTGGGCTTCACACTGTTTCGCAGGGCAGCATGTGGTTTGAAAGTGAGGGAAAGGAAGCCTAGGCAGAGTCCAGAGCAGCCAGGCCACTGCTTATCACCTGCACGGTGCTGGACCTGGCAGAAGGGCTTCCGGGTGAGAAGGAAGCCCTCCCCTCCTGTCCCCTCCTGCCCCTCCCACACCCTCCCTGCTGGCAACTGAGAGAGGAGGAAACTGCACGGTGAGCGCTGCAGAGCTGCTGTGGCCCCAACATTCTCACCTGAGAGCTGGAAGGGCTCTGGGTGCGCCTGGATCCAGGCTGGATCTGCAACCTTTCCATTTTCATTTTTTAAATGGACAATGTGTGGCTTGCTGACTCTTAGTTTTTACCATATTACTAGATCCATACGGCCCATTACCTCAAGAAAGAGTGCATAGTATTTCATGAGCTGGATGCACCAAGATACTACTTTCTCAGTGTTCCTGCCACTAAATGATCATGTCTTTGTTAGTTTCTTTCTTTCCTGGTACTGGGGATTGGACCCAGAGGCACTCTACCACTAAGCTATATCCCCTGATGTTTTGTTTTGTTTTGTGACAGGATCTCATTAAGTGGTCCAGTTGGCCTCAAACTTGCAGTCCTCCTACCTCAGCATCCCAAGTAGTTGGGGTTACAAGTGAGTTCCACCATGCCTGGTTGCAGAAAGTTTTGAGAAAAAGGAAAAAAGTAGGTACTTCTGATTTCTGCAGGACGCAGCTAGCAGACACCTCTTAATGAAGATGTGAACTAAGCTGGTGGCACAACCTCAAAATCTCAGCACTCTGGGAGGCCGACTAGATAACTTAGCAAGACCTTGCCTCAAAACAAAAAGGTTGATGGGGAGTAGCTCAATGCAAGGGTCCCTGGGTTCCATCCCCAGGAACTGCCCCACCTGAAGACATGAACCGGTTTAGTAACACGGATATTTTATACTTTAAAGCAAGTTATCTGCCTATATTCAGATAAACTGAATTCTATTTTGAGCACATATGATTTGTAATACTACAGAAGAAAAGCAATGCTACCCATAATAGAAGAGCTACCTATTTCTTCTAAAACCTGTTTCTGTGGAACTGACAAACAAGTACGAGATCCTGACAGAAGGAAGGAGAAGTGCCATGAAAACATCTTTCCTGATAGAATCCTCAGGCCAGAGAGCATCCATCTCCATTCACGCACAAGCTGAGCAGTTCAAGGAGGGAAGCACCCATGAGCTCTCAAATCAATATGGTGAAGTATAGAGATTGATCTCAGCCCAGAGTGAGTGCATTAACGAGCTCCTCTCTGTGACCTTTGCCCACTAGTATAAATTAGACTTCACCGCAAACCACATTCTTGAATGGGGACCTTCAGCCTTTGCTTGCTTTTAATAAAACACACTGCAGGCAGAATTCAAAGATGACTACCAAGGCTAGACATGGTGGTACATGCCCGTAATCTCCGTACTTGGGAGGCTGAGGCAGGAGGATCACTGCAAGTTCAAGGCCAGCCTCTGCTACATAGTGAACTCAAGAAGAGCCTGAGCTACCTAAGACACTGTCTCAAAAAAAGACTCTCCAAAATTACAGGGTATTTTTTTTGGAGGAGTAGATCCTGCAGAATTAGTATATCATGTTTGAGATTATAGGCAAGATAGCACAAATGCAAGCATTCAAATAAGGCATATTATTTTAAGAGGCACTGTTTTTGCAAGAAAAGGTGCTGAAGGTTTCTAAGCAAGATATCCTAATAACTTTACTTAATTATCTCAAAAACTTTGAGAAGACGTAACACACTCAAGGTTCATGCTTCTTGAACTTCCCCCTACCTACACTTCACTGAGAGATCTTGTGATAAAGCATGTTGTGGAGGCACACACTTTTGTAATCCCAGCTACTCAGGAGGCTGAGGCAGGAGGATCACTAGTTTGTGGACAGCCTGGGCAACTTAGCCAGACCTTGTCTGGAGATAAAATTTTAAAAAGTTTGAAGATGTAGCTCACTGGTAGAGCTCATCGCAGGCAAGCTCGAGGCCTTGAGTTCAGTCCCAAGTCTGGAAGAGGTGCACTGTGATTGAGCAGGTCTGAAGCCTCTGACTCTGCCTCTAGTGAGATAACCAGTGCAGCAGGGCCAATTTGAATAATCTCAAGAAAACTGCAGCAAACAGATGCCCCTGCACACGGGCGTGTGTGAGCACACAGCCTCACACACACACACTCACACACAGGAATACAGGAATGGTACAGGCACAGGAATACAGAGTGGAATGGTACACACTCCAGGGTCCAAGGGTAGGTAAGAGCTGTGGAATCAGACAGGCCTGGTGCAAGCCCGGCGTCCTCCAGAGAGGAGCTTGAGATCCACAGGAACCTGGGCCAGTGAGGGACATCCCTGAGTTTTACTTTCTTCTGGCTCAGCTGGTCTCTCATCAATCCTGGCATATGCCAGTCCCCAGCCCCCAGCCCTGTAAGGATTAGTTGAGCTAATGCATATCTAGAATGTAAGACAAGACTTGAGCTACACAAATAATGGCCATCGTTAGAATACATCACTGCTTTTCCCCAGGGGTTACAACTAGCTCAAGTGTAGCAACATGACAAAGCTCCTGGCATGTGTATGTGTGTGTGTGTGAGTGTGAGCATGGGCGTGTTCCGGGAGGGAACTCGGGCTGACATGCAGGAAGAGCCTGTGCCTGTGAGTCAGTGACCCACACCACCTCCTTGTGGTCCCCATGGCCCAGAGGCCTCACTGACACCGGCCCCCGCCAGGACAGCGCCTTTGACTCCACTGGACACAGAGAACGGTTCCCGTTCCCCTGGGTGTTTCTCTCACCATTTTATTTATTTGCTTGTTTGAAAATTCTAATTTGGGAAATGTATTCAGTTGGTATTAAACTTTAATCCTTAGGAAAGATCAGTGAATACCACAAGAGTAATAATATTTAAACCAGTGGTTTTACAAGCCTGGTCAGGAGGTTCCGGAGGTTAAAACTCTTTTCTCAATTACACTGAGACATGATTTGCCCTCTTGACCCCCACCTCTCGGGAGTGCACAGGGCCTGGAATGTGATGACATCACCACCCCAGCGGCAGATGGAATGTGTGCTTGCAAGGCCTCGTGTTTTAACTATTTCTGTTTTAACTCCTGATACATTAATACTGATAGATAAAAGTCACATAGGGCCTGGAGGCATCGTTTGATAGGAGCTTGAGTATTTAGCATGGCCTTGGGCTCAATCTCTCACGTAACTAAAAATATATACACAATTTCTAAGAGCCTCATATAAACCAGCCAGACATGGTAGTGCATGCCTGTAATCTCAGAACTCTTGGAGGCTGAGGCAGGAGGCTCACAAGTTGAAGGCCATCCTGAGCAACTCAGAGAGATTTTTGTCTCAAAACAAAAAATGTTTGAAAAAGGATGGGAATGTAACCCAGTGTGAAGGTCCTGGGTTCAATCCCCAGTACTGCAGAATAACAACAAAAAACTCATAAAAGCTAAAGGTCTTTGGAGTCCTCCATCATTTTCAAGAGTACAAAGTGTTCTGAGACCAAAATGTTTGAGAACAGCAGCATTAAATTAATATCCCTCATTTCTATATCATCATAAATGAAATTTGGTGAAGTTAAAACTTTGGTAGAATAACTATTGAGCTCAAAACAGCAACAATAAGGAGTATAGCTGGGGGAATAAACATAAGTAACACAAAACGGCTGAGAGACAGTAGAGCTGTGATCATCATATGTCCCTGCATTTGTCAGACGGCAGTTCAATGCCTATGTTTAGATTTGTCACATCCATCGCTTTGAGTCTGAGAAGGGATGGAAAATACTGACAACAGGATAGCTGGCGGGGTGGGGGTAATTTTTCTGTGTACCCAACAGGAAGTTGTGAATGATACGATCCAATCAGCAAGCCCAGGAGAATAACTGGGAAGACGTTGTATGGGAGTACAGTACAGAAAACAAATTGGAGTACTACAAGAAGCTTCCTGGGTGTGATGAGTATTTCTGTGTTCAGTAGGCAACCGAACTGCTACCATGGGGTTTGCAAGAAAGCATGAGAATGTGTAGAGCTAAACGCAAGGCAGGCGACAACAGAAATTTAGGGAAAATACTGTTTCAGTGTTGGGAAGGGGCTCAGTGGAAACAAGTAGAAAAGAATACTAAGGAGGCCCATGAGGAATTCTGGGGATGCAAGGACAGCCAGGGACATCCCTTCCTCCAAGAAAGGAGCTGAGATGAGGCCAGAGCTACATTCGCACTGCTTGAGGCGACTGAGATGCAAGAAGAGGAGGTGGACAAAGGGACCATGACCAGAAAGGGCAGTGTGGTTGGTGGCAGATCACTGGCTGGCTGAGGAGGGGTGGTATATTGTGTTTAGGAGAGGCAGACATGGGCGGACTGATGAGAGCACCAGTGAGCAGGGAAGATTTAAGATTTGGCAAGGGTTGAAAACCCAGATAAGCAAGAGAGAGAGAAAGTGGGGCGTGGACCAGAGTGGCAGCTCCAAGGAGGAGGGGTGCCTCCAGCCGCACAGGCGGAGAGCACTACAGAGCTGCAGACGCAAATGCGAACCTTCCCAGAGATCAGGCTGCGTGTGGGAGCGTGGGTGCACACATGCGCTGGCACAAGCACGGGTGCGTGGGTGCAGGGGGGTGAGAGTAGCTGGGGAAGGGGTGCTTGCCAGTGTCTACTGGAAGAGACAGGAGGTGTGCGTGGCTACAGCAGGGCCAGCAAGGGCCACAGCAACAAGGCAAGAACCATACGAAGAAAGCTCCTCAGCTCCTGCAGAAACTAAAGTTTGTCTACCCTTTGTTTTTATGTCCCCAATTTTAACCCAGGTCAGGGCTACCGAGAAGAAAGGGACACCAGTTTGTAGAGATTGTACCCCCCTGAGGGGACTTCTATTATTGCACTTACCATATTGTAAAGTAATTGAGCTTTTTAGTTCTAAAAAAGTTTCCGGAACTCATTCTCCCCCCACTCTCATACTTTTCCGTTAATAATAGACTTAATTATTTGGCATAAATAAGACTTGTTTGGCATCCTAACGAAAGGAAGGCTGAATGTCACTTGACAACAGTGAATGAGTCAGACTGGATCCTTGTAACTCTTTGCATTTTCCCTACCCTAACTCCAAGCAGCAGGGCAATACCTTTACCATCTCTAGCGAATAGTTAGAGACAGACAGACTCACAGCTGCCCACAAGTGAAATCATTACTCCTGTCTCTCTCCCCATCCTTCACGGGTGACCAGGGACCAGGCAAGGCTCACCTTAACATCATACCCAAGAGAAGAGAGAAGAGTGACATGGGCTCAGATTGTCTCAAAGAATCGTGTTAGCTACAGGGAAGATATCAAATGCATGGGAACGAATTTCACCAACTAGCCTATTTTTGATTTTGATTTTTGAGACAGGGTTTCACTAAGTTGCTGAGTTGCCCAAGCAGGGCTCAAATTTGTGATTCTTCTGTCTCAGCCTCCCAGATTGCTGGGATTACAAGAGTACACCACCACACCTGGCAACATGGGGCACTTTAATAAAGGGAGGAGGAAAGCCAACGTTTCTTGAATGTATACTATCCAACAAGAACTTGATTTGTGTTCAATCATTGAACTCCTACCAAAATCTCCAACAAGCCAGGCACGGTGGCTCATGCCTATAATCCCAGCACTCAGGAGGCTGAGGTAGGAAATCGCTGTGAATCTGAGACCAGTCTGGACTACAAAATGCCTAGGCTATGAAATGAGTTCAAGGCCAGCCTGAATCAGATAGCGAAACCCTGCCTCAAAAAAAGATGAAAAAAAACCCCAAAAAACAAACAAACAAAAAAAGGAAACCTCCAATGGATGTTAACACCAGTTTTACAGCTGAGGAAAGCAAGACTTCAAAGAGCTAAGCAAATAAACTACAAGGGTGCATAGCCATTGTTGAGGGTCCTCTTCCCCCAAGTTTCAGGCAGAGGCATCACTGGTTATCAGGAGCACCCTATCTGGTGTTCGCCTGAGGGTGACACCTAGGGGACTTCTGCTACCTTTTATCTGCAGCTTTAATGAGTCATTTGACCTGATTATAAAACAGCTCAGACTAGGCCCTATGACAGAATTTCTACCACAATAGATTTTAGAGACAGGCAACATTGTATTACTTTGTACTTAGAAAACCTGACTGTCCTTTGGTAAATGAATTTACTTTCTTATCACATTTTCTACTTGTGAATCAAGAGCATTCTGATATCACATTTTTGTTATGCCAAAAATGTTGCTTTTTCTCGTACTATCAAATCAATGAATAAGGGGCACTACAAAGGAATGAATACACTGCTAATGAGATTGCTTGATATGACTTGTTCTTTGCTAGAATAACGGCAGTCTATGAGGTTTATGTGGATGCCATCTTTGAGTTTGTCTGAAAGCCTAAATAACGGGCTTCATGTACTCGTAGAGATTCTAGCAAACTTCAACCCCACTGTTTGTTTATTCACATGATTTTCACTTCTGTGATCAGTTCACTTATAAGCTATACATTTATCTTTAAAAACTTGGCATTTTTCACACCATGTGCCTGGCAAGCACAAGATCCTGAGTTTGATTCTCCATACCAAAAAAGAAAAAAGCTTAACATTTTTCCCTTGAATCTGAGCTCCAGAAAAAAAACACTATTAAGGTCATCCTTGAGCATCCATGGGAAACGTTCCTGACCATACCTACAGCACGGGGAAACAGCTGCAACTTCCTGAAGCATTAAGCAGAGGGGAGCAGAGACCTCCCACAACCTGTGGGTCCTCTATTAGGCTGCTTGACTAAATTACTACTGCTTTTTCATTACATTAACACAGTCATTTAAAATAAAAATTTATAATAAATGCACAATACATAGTAAACATAATAAAATACACTCCTCAAAAGCAGAGATTTTTGCCTATGCTCTTCATGTGGCATCCCCAAGCCCCCAAAATGTTACCTAACACAAAAATGACATTGAATAGTTACTGAGTGAAAAGTGGACACTCTATCAGACATAATGGTACATGCCTATAATTCCAGCACTCCAGAGGCTGAGGCAGGAGGATGACAAGTTCAAGCCCAACCTGGCTACATAATGAGTTCAAGGGCAGCCTGAACTACATAGTGAGGCCTGTCTCAAAAAAACAAACAAAAAACTGAGCAAGCAAGGAATCTCAAGACTATCTGACCAGCACTATGGTAATTAAACTGTCAAAAATACATACAAAGATGTCTTGACTTCTATTAGTTAGTAGGTCATTGTGATCCCCACATAACCCAGTCTTTCATTGTACAGTGACGCAGTTATGAGGCTGTACAGTAATCCTTAAAATGCATTAAAATTCTTATCATCTTACTTATTTGAGCTGGTTAAAAACCATGTAGATTATCATATTTAATTATCAATTACTTAAGAGAGATAAGGGAATGTAGAGGAAACATCAAATGAGCACTAAGTTGAGAATTACTTGGGTAACATGAGAACGTTTGTTACTTAAGAGGCAGGTGGAATAAATTCTTCAGGATAAAATGAATTGATTTGAGTTTCTGAAATAAAGTAAGGTGGAATTATTGTGCACATTTCTTTAAAAAATTTTTCATACTCTACCCCTCCCATACTTTTAGGGAAACCAACAGAAATAGAGTTGTTTATTAAATGACATTAAAGTCATAATACTGCTGCATATGGTTAACTGACACCTATAACCTGCTGTCTTGCGTAAGTCTGAGTTTTGCAAAATTCAATTGACAGAAAAATTCTGATATTTTGCTTTTAAATGAAGATTAATGTTATTATTTTAAAAATCAGAATTTCAGTCTAAAATCATCTACACCAGAAATCTCAGAGGCATGTAGACTAAGTTTAATTTGTACAGCTTATGTTAGAAGAGTCATCCTAATTTTGCAAAAAAAACACAAAAAACAAAAAAAAACCCAAAAAAACTAAAAAACAAAAAAAAAACCCCAGCATAAATGCTTTCTTACATTTTTGTATTAAAAACAGATTAATAAGTGCAAGGCTTTTGAGGTTTACAGCCAGTGTTTTGAGGGCTTAGGTTGAGAATCTGACAACTAATTATAAAAGCCTGACTAGACTGATCAATTATTCAGATCAACATTAGGTATCTATTATACACAGGAACATGGGAATCACGTCTCCCTGAAGTAATGTACTAAAATTATGAGTCTAAAGCACTCTAATGTGAAATGTGAAGGCATAGCAGTCTTATTATCAAGACTCATTCCAAATAAGGAACTGACTTTCGTGTATACATTAGACACAAAGTAGATATTTTTGTTTCAGCTTGATTCCTATTTTAATAGTTCATGGGTTTTTAATTTTAATGTTTATAGCACTGTGGATTGAGCCCCAGGTCTTGTGCCTGTAGGCAGACACTGTACTGCTGAGCTACACCCCCAGCCCTCTTTCATGCTTTAAAAAGAATAACTGTGTACAACAGCACAAACACAACACTGACAACAAAAAATCATTATCATTCTTCATAAGGAACTTCTAGAATTATACACAGAATTATGAACATAATTATGAACATAACTTATAGAATGTGAACGTATTGGGCTTTTAAAAAGTGTATCTGTTGTATTCAATTCTGTTTTCAGCATTTCTCCCCTAATCCTGATATTTTTCTAGACTCATGAAAACCAAAATGTCCTATTACAAACAAGCTTTTGGGGACCAGCAGCCTGTGAAACGAACTTTCTTCCCTCCAATGAGATTCTCTCTTCCCTTCCCTTTTCTCTCTCTCTCTCTCTCTCTCTCTCTCTCTCTCTCTGGCATTTAGAAAAGAAAGCAATCTCTTAAATAGATCCAAATCATAGGAAAATCAGAAATAGATGCAACCAGACTCCTGCTGACAAACAGTGACAAATCCCACTGACACTGCAGTGACCCACAGTTAGTCAAGATTTAATTAAGGGGCATAATTAAGTCAGTGAAACAGAACACTAATGAGTGTTTTTTTTTAAAAAAATATGGGCAATTACACATAAAAATACAAAGTGTGATAGAGACTTCAATATATCATTAAAATAACAGTATAGAATAACAGAGTACTAAGTACGCATTTTCTATTGCTGGTTAAAAAGGGGGGGTGTCTGGGGGTGAATAAAACCCTGGTAAGTTTACATTGGCTTCATGCTGGGAACATTTGTTATTCTAATTTTGCAACAATGAGCGGCTATGTGTATTGAGATCTTGTTTTCAGTGCCTGATTCCACTGGCTTTGAAGTCTTTCTGCATTTAGTATTTTGTCCAACTGCAAATGAGCAATTAAGAGCCTGTTTGCAAGTATTTGGCATCCTAAGGATTGGCTTGTGGAGGTGTCCATCTGAGGCAGGAGACGCTGACAGATGCGGGAGAGGGGCTCCATTATTTACTAATGCTGAATAAGCTTCCATTTTAACCTCTTATGTTGAATTCTTTGATTTGATCTTTGCCTCATGCATTGACATAACCCACACCCTGGGGTCTATCAACTAGGAAGTACCACAGGGAACTAAATACAACTGAAACGGATAATTTTTCAAACATGAAAATGAGTCATTCTGATCACAAGCAGAGTGACTGAAATAACTACCCTGTATCCTGTGATGCCTGTGTGGTTTGGGACCTTACCTTCTGCTGGGAGTATTTTATCTCTGGAATGTACTCTCAGCTGGTGGCTTGAAGTCCTGAGCAGCCTTTTATCCCTCTATCTAATCCAACAAGTGGACTCTCCCGACTGTTAACACTCCTCATTCAGCTCTATATGATGAGGGATTTGGAATCTTTCCCTTTTAAAAGTGTATTTACATCTTCTTCCTACAGGTACAAAACAGGTCTCTCTAGTCTTGCAGCTTCTGATATAATATCAGAAGAAAAGAGAACATCTTTATAATTTCACCATGAACAGAAGCTCAATCATTCTTCTGAGAAGTGGGTTTGGTGTTTGCTTTGTGGTGTTGGGGATTAACCCCAGGGCCCTCCATGTGCTGGGCAGGCACACGACCCTGAGCTGCACCCCTAGCCCTGGTCTTGACTCCCTATACTAAGGACTGCATAATGGGTCTCTTGTAAATAAATGTGAAAGTATTAATAATTAGTTGCATAGCAGTGCCTCATTCAAGAATGAAATTTCTACTGATAGACATTCTTAAATTGGTTATCCAGTAATACATTCTTACACATAAATACTAATGTGTCCATAATAATGCAAATTTTCTCTATGTGAAGAACTTACTTTCTGACAAAACCACTCAGGTGGTTTTTGAGAACAATAAAAATGTCCACAAATAGAATTTTGACATTTTATACAAAGGTATGTGAATTCTCACCAGACACCAGGAGAGCGGGACACCAAAGAACTGGAAAGAAAAATCACCTTTTGTTTAAATAGTGACTTTACAGAGCTTACTTTTCCTTAATGCTTGCCATAAAAATAAGTACTATCTCTCTGACGAAGGCAGTATAACATTTATCAGGAATTATAAATTCAAAGATTTTATATATACACACCCCAACTCAGAGTTAATGATTAATTTCAAAATGCTATAAATTGAGGCATATTATAATCACAAATATTTTCAAGAATACTAAACCTATGAACACTAGGAAGCTGTGGCCGTAGACTCTGTAGTACAACTTTTGAGAGGCCACACAAGGTTAACTCAAGTAACTGGTTCCATTAATCTGGTGACCAATTCAATTAATTTGCAACATTTGAGCCATTAGATATTTCGGGGGGAAGACTGTCCAGTGGTTCTTATTGGGCAAATTAATCACCTGTCTCTTTTTACCAGTTGTTCTCTACCTTCCTCCAAATCACCTTAAAAGTTTTTGAGGACAATAAAAGTAAAATAGAGTGAGCCATTTGGTCAAAGCTTACGGATAGTGCAAAAAGAGTTACATAATCAAAAGCTAGTTCAAGAATAGCTATCTTTTAAGCAAAGAACTTCTGAAACCCAAATGATACAATTTGAAACCAAGGTCTTCTTACCAAACTGAGTCACATATTTGATTCCCAATGGTCCTTTCACCTCTCAATCTCTCTCTCTCTCTCTCTGTCTCTCTCTGCAGGGCCACCCTTATCAAGTTCTGTATGAATGAACAGAAGTGTCTTTCATCCCCCACTTGCCTCACGGTTCAAAAGGAACTACTAAAATAGCAGCAACAAGAATCCAACAGCCTGCCAGCCGGCTTGCACACGTCCCATTCTTAAAGGCATGTGAAAGGTTAGAGAGCTCAGCAAAATTTTTATGTACGGGAGCAGGCCCAAGGAAAACTCACACGCCATAACCAATTGTGGACAGAGGATCATCTATCAGCAGACAAATGCAGGAACTCCAGAATGTCTCTCCTCAAATGAAATAATATATCTTTGAAAGCCAATGCCCGTTTTAGGCTCGAGGCCCATATATCAAGCCTGAGAGGCTTGTGGAATCGCTCCAGGGCCATTAACCTTCCACCTGTTTCCCCTTGTCCTTCAGGATGAGACCCTGCCCTTGGTTTTACTCCCTTCCCCTGTTCATCTTCCGACAGAGTGTAAATGTAAAGCAGCAGGCCTGTGAAATAATTCAAAGGCAATGGACCAGGGGCATGGTTACAAATCTCTGCCACTGGCACTGTGACTTATGCAGGCAGTTTGTCACACATGAGCCAGGTGACCTCTGTGACATAACAGAGAAAAATATCGCCAGAGATCAAAGATGGGATTCAGAGCGTTCTAAGTAACTCTGCTCCAGAGCGAGCAGGTTATCTGGTATCCAAGGATTTCCCCTTATACCAATAACATTTGTTCTAGTGAAACAGAAAAGGTGGCCCAGGGGCTCCCTAATTGAAATCATTTGTGTCAAGTAGAATTGGGGCCTCTCCTGTGACATCGGGATTAGAATTTCTGTTTTCTTGATCATGCCTGATAGTCTCTGGGAATGCTGGGAATAGGCAATATAAATCTATTCAATTCAACCTTAATATGGAGAAATTAATAGGATTTGAAAAACGCGCGAGTTCATAAGAATTTGGTGCCTTGAGTACTTAACAGCTATAGCTATGAAGGGAAGGAGGAAGTTTTACTGTAGCTTATACATTTGCTAGGTCCAGTAAGTGGTTTGGCAAGATTTAGATCCATTAAAATGAATCGCACATGTTAACTATGCTTTGGGTGTGACATTTTAAAAAGACAGTAACTGAAGGACATAATGAGATCACTCTCAGGCAGTTACTTTTATTTATTTGTGTTTGCAGTGCTGGGCATGGAATCCAAGGCCTCCTGTGTGCTAGGCAAGTGCTCTACCCCTGAGCTCCATCTGCAGACCTGAAAGTTACTTTTAAAAGTTCAAAATCCTGAGCTGTGCGTGGTAGCGCATGTCAGTTATCCCAGCACTTGGGAGACTGAGGCAGGAGGATCACTGCAAGTTCAAGACCAGCCTGGGCTACAAAGTGAGCTTAAGGCCAGCCTGAACTGAATAGTGAGACCCTGTCTCAAAAAGAAAAAAAAAAAGGTCAAAATCTCCTTGAAATATTAGAATTTAGAAAAATGTATTCTTTATGATAAATGTGGTCATTATGTATATCTAAAAGGTACCAATAAAGTCTTATTGAAAAAAGAAAAAGAAAAGTGTAGAACTAGCTATGAATGGTTTTTTATTTTTATGTATTTTTTGGTATGGGGGATTGAACTCAAGACTTCACAATTGGCAGGCAGGCATTGTGCCACTGAGATATATTCCCGGCCCCAAATCACTTTTTAAAAAGAGAAGAAAAACTGATGGTGTCTATTGGAAGGAAATTAGCAGTTTTAAAGTATCTTAAATTCAACTTAAGTTAATTTCTAGTTTGAATTTATAACTTACATTATGACCTTCTCCAGTCATCTTGCACATTCGAGCATTCTTTATTGTGTCCAGGACATAAAAAGAGCCCTGAAATAGTTGTTCACAGCTAGGCCCACTGCCTCCTTGTTAGAAGCATTCCATTTGACATTTTTCTTAAATTAAAAAAAAAAGACCAGCCGGGTGTGGTAGTGTACGCCCATAATCCCAGCACTCAGGAGGCTGAGGCGGGACAGTAACAAAATGGAGACCAGCCTGAACTGCATAGAGACCAGCCTGAACTGCATAGCGATACCCTGTCTCAAAAAACAAACAAACAAACAAACAAACAAATAAATAAATAAATAAATAAAAATAAAAAGACCAGTAACAACAAATAGTCTTGAGTCACTGGTTGAGATACAAGCACACCTTAGTTCACTCTTTCCCCATTCTAAAGCAAGGAGGCTGCAGCTAGGATGACAGTGATATATCTCACTGGCCTCCACTACAGGGGCACACACAGCAGATCTACTCTAGGGCTGTCCTGATCCTCAGCAGCCCAACAAGTGCAATATGTGTTTCCTTCCTCAGGATGCTGAGGCCAATGCCACGTTTCCAATGCACAGAAATGTTAGAAAATCAAATAATCAAGCCCAGAATGGTGGTGCACTCCTATAATCCCAGCACTTTGGAAGACTGAGGCAAAGCAAGAGGATTTGAAGTTCAAACCCAGAAACCCACCTGGGCAACTTAGTGACTTAGCCAGACCCTTTTCTCAAAAAAACAAAACAAAACAAAACCAAAAACAAACAAACAAACAAACAAACAAAAAAGAAATTCTTAAAGGAATAGGAAAGTTCTCCCTAACTGGATCATTACATATCATATACATGGTATTGTATTATCACACTGTCCCCTATAAGGATGTACAATTAGTATGTTTCTTTTAAAACTTTTAAAAATGATTGGAAAATATGATGCCAAAATTTGGAGGAATTTCTTTCTATGCTCATTTAATCTTCATTTAAAACAGAAACATGCCAACCTTCTCTAGCCAGTCACAGGTTTTGTTTTGTTTTGTTTCTTGTTTTTTTGAGACATGGTCTCGTTATGCAGTTCAGGCTGACCTTGAGCTCACTTTGTAGCCCAGGCTGGTCTCGAACTTGCAACAATCCTCCCCAGCCTCCCGAGTGATGGGATTACATGCGGTGTGCTCTCATGCCCTGTGCCGCAAGGGTTAGTGCCACAAGGGTTCTTTGCCTGCGCACAACCCTGGGCTTCACGGGTTCAGTAAAAATCCGATCACCAGGCAAACTTTTTCTGTTTATGCATTTTTCTAGGAAGATTAACAGTAGCTTTCATCAGACACTCAAAGGCATTTGTGATTCCAAAGAATGTTCATGGTGACTGCTACAGAACAGAATTCAAAGCCTTAAGTTTTTATCACCAAACTAAAATCAAACACTGTGAAGCCCAGGAGTAGCTCTGGTCATCGAGCCTCACCTAGCACCTTGCAGATAGAAAGAGCTGCAGAGCAAGAAGGAGCCACTCTACCACAATGCGTTAAAACAATAGGTAGTGGAGATTAGTAACTGGACTCCAGATTCTTGCTTTCTAATCTAGGAGCCCTTTCACTACGTGTGATACCAATCTCTCCTCTGGCTGTTGTTTTAAAGTCAAATTTTGTTTTATGTCCCTTAAAATAATTTTTCTGTGATGCAGAAACTTAATTATGAGAAATACGTATGTTTTTAAAAGAACATAAAACATTTTTATAATGGTGGCCTTAGGAATCTGTTGGTAGGAATGAATGTTAAAAGGTTTTCATCTGTGGATTAAAATTTGTTCTCATGAAAACAGCATTAGAATATTAGAGTTTATGTCTTGGACTCTGTAAGATTTTCTTCCTGAAAAAGATCATTTGTATACATGTCATATGGAGTTGTGTACCCAATTTTTAAGTAGCTTTGTTGTATGTATTTCACTGTAAACCTGCTTCAGTGTCTCTGTAAATAGTCTTTGACACAGATAAATCTGTCTGAGTAGAGGATGCTCCTTCATAATATTTGTGAAAAATCTCAACCAAAGACCATGCAAGTCTGCCTATTTAAAATAAGCATGTTTCTATTTAATATTTGATTACTTTGAATTCTCTCTACTTACAAATTAGTAACAAAAATCTTAAGCAAGGCATGCCATTTATCTAAGTGGAAACTATGCCTATGAAATAAAACATTAAAACACCAAAATCTAAAATACTAAATCTGAAGAAATGCCAATTGTTCTCAGAATTCTCAAATAAAAGTAAAGCATTTATTATTTTCAGTAAGCCACCTAAAATAGTAACTTACTTACTCCTCTTAGGAAGCCCAGGACGATTCTCTAATACTAAATTATCATAAAATTTTTAATCCACTAATGTTTTATAATTTAAAACAAAGCACAGTTAACCTGCAGCACTCCCCCCAACCCCACAAAAAAAAGTCCTGGCCGTGAATCACTGCTTACATTCTTTTCCATCCACAAACAATTTCATTTGGGAAAGTTGCCACATAGTATCGACAGTGACAACAAATGGCATTGTCCCATGAACATCTGTTTCCGACTCCCACACTGATACTGCAGGCTGGGTACTTAGGACTTAGTTGGTCTTCACAAATTGCTGAGCCACAAAGGAACTGGAAATCACTGGTACGCTGAGGCTTTATTATTGGAACACAGGAAAACTTTATCATCATGCTGGGAAGTTCTGTATCTTTTGAAATATTGGAACCGGGGTTATGCTAGCACATTAAGCCATGCGGAAGACTACTTCTGAAGATGAGAAAAAAAATTGTTTCTTGTGTGTTATGTCCTTGGGTTGAGGTTCCCGCTCAATCTTCATATAACTTCCTCACCCACCCTCAACTAAAAACTACTTTGTTTTTTAGAAATGTTATTGAGTTTGGTTTCTTGTCAAAATTGAGAGAACGGAATACCAAAGAAATTCTAAGCCAACATGATAAATAAACACTATTGTTTCTTAACAAAAAAAAATCACATGCAACCAGAAGAGCTTTTATATACACTTGTATTTTTTTTTTCCAAGTTCACACTACTCTGCTTACAGTTTCTGAAAACCTACCATCAGTAGGCTCTTAAAGCCTCCTGCAAGCAAATCCTCATCCAGCCCTAAATGTTGAAAGGACCAGGGCAAAGAGTGCTGGGAAGACAGGGATGCAGAGGTGGCAAGGCGCAGAGGTGGGACTTCTGCCTCTGCAGCTAGACCTGCACTGTAAAGGTAATGGTTTATCAAGTGCCATCTATTTCTAAGCACAGGATAGATGTCTACGGTCTTAAGGTCTCTATTTTCTTCTGCACCTTTGCTCTGGGTGGCATTTAATTTTAAAAAAATTAACAGTGGAAATGAAAATTATTCATAATGGTAATTCTATAGGAGCATATGCTCAAACTATTTGCATACTGTGTAGTAATCTGCATATTACTTTGGCCAGAGACTTCCTTCTTTTTTTGGCGGCTAAATATGGGATCATATATTATGGAAATGTTGATTGGGATATACAATCAGTATGTGGCTTACTTTAAAAACTTTTTTTTTTCCCTAAAAACATATTGGGAGCCAGGCCTGGTGGCACATGCCTGTAATCTCAGCATTCAGGAGGTTGAGATAGGAGGATCATTGCAAATTTGAGACCAGCCTGGGCTACAAAGTGAGCTCAAAGCCAGCCTGAACTGCACAGACAGACAGACAGACAGACAAGACATATTGGGACATATTCTATGAGATGTTGTTTACCTCTTTGGCATTACATATAATAGGCATGCAAAACAATTCATTAAACAGATCTCTAAATGGTATCTCCCAAGCTGTCTGATGGAATATAAGCCAATAATAACTTTTTATTTCTGAGAAATTAATTCAAATACTTACTCTGCCTATAATATGATCTTTCATCAGAATACACATATGGTTTTTGACTTAAGCAATATGTTTGAACAAATAATGTAATGATTACAAAATTCCACCTCTGCTTAGTTTCACATGCTGAGAATCTATTAAAAACATATTTAGAAAAAGTAATCTTTCAAGTCAGAGGTAGTGGCTCATGCCTGCAAATCCAGTATTCAGGAGGCTGAGGAAGGAGGATTGCCCCAAATTCAAGGGCAGCCTCAACTACAAATCAAGACCCTGTCTCAAAAAACCTATAATAATAATGATGATTATAATAATTTGGTTTATCATTACTATTCATGGGAAACTATATTCAGATTTGGAAAAGCTATTTTCTTCTTTTTGTTCTGTGTTGTGTTTGTTTTTGGGGAAATACTGAGGATTAGACCCAGGTCTTATGGATGGTAAGCAAATGCTCTACCACTAGGCATAGCCACAGCACTCTTCATTTGATTCTGATTCATACTAATTTTTTTTAAACAAAGTAGTTGACATTTGTGTTACTCTCACTTTTAAGCAAGGGCTCATAATAAGTTCTCAAGTACTTGTCTTTCTTCTAGTTGTTGAAAAAGGAAATTTAATAAACAAGCAATCAGAAATTAGAAGGTCTGTAATTTTCATGCACATGAATCTTTTTGCTATTAAAAAAATAAAGTAAATTGAAATTTTCATGCATGTTAGAGGACAGCCCATGTTTATAGTATCAAGTTTTCAACATAATTTTATCATGTCATTGGTTCCCCACAGGTCCTTGTTAGATAAGTACAGCCGTTTCGATTCCTTTTTACATTATGAGATGTCCTTCAAGACTGAATTGTTTGAAATGGCAGTGACTCTGCAAAGTTCTTCCCACTGTACCCCATCTATGGAGTAGCCCCACCCTGCATCCCTGCAACACGCATCATTTCTTTTATACACCTTTGCAAATCCTAACTACGACTTTGCAAGTCGATTCCCCTCGCCATGCACGGCTTGTGGGCAAGGATTAGGTATTTTAATTTACCTTTTATCCCTGCTGCTTAGCATTGTGCCTGGCACATCAGAGGGCTCCTGGTTAACCAGGAAACTTGGCTTAGATGAAATCTAGACCTGGTTTTTGGTCCAGGGCTACCAACAACTCCTTCCAACTTCAGCTGCCATCAACAGATCCTCTAGCGATGTCGTCTGATAATAACCAAATAAGCTAACAAAAAGACAACCTATTAGTGCAGATTTTAGTAAGGAAGTAAAGATAAAATTCTTCATCACACCTTGTATCGCCCAGAGGAAATGTCAGCCTGCCAATTTTACAAACATGCCAGTAAAAGAATTTCCTTGGCAAACTGACAGCATGGAAATGTCCTTTTTAAAAATCAATTAACCCCCCGAATTCACGAGCTTGCTCGAAACATTTCCTATGCCATGGAATACAAGGCTTAGGGAGATGCGGTTCCCCTTTCTATTTCTGGCCCCCTTCTTTTGTTCCTTCTTGCTAAGAATAGTGGCAAAGCTGGGGCTGCTATTTATAGTTCTGAAAGCAGCCTCACTGTGAACATTTTATTCATTTATAGTTCCTGTGTTTGTTGTTGTCTTACCTTTTTAGTAATTAAAAGTGTTCATCCAAGATTTTATTTAGTAACAAATCAGTTGTAAATAGCTTTTCTTTTAATATATAAAAGTCTATATTTAAACTCAATAAAATATTTTACTTCCATTTCCGTATTAACTAAAAACAGATTTCAATGTGGATGTGTGTATACAGCTGTGTTTTCTTTCCAAATTTTATACAAAGTCTAATCACTTGACCTTAAGTGTCTTGATTGAGTCTCACCTTATATGGTAAATTGTGTGGTCTCAAATCACTCATGCTTTTCCTTAGATCTTAAAGCAAAATTGCCATTATGGCCAATCCACCATGAGTACACTAGTCAACAGCCTATAACTTGAAAATATAATTGATCGTTATATAACATTGCTAGAAAATATAATATTAAAAATGCTCCCCCGCACCTCACAATAAATTGCTTGCTGAAAAACAAAGTCTCTACAAATGGTCCCACCTAGGATTTCCCTGTGAAACTGAGAGTGTTTTCTGGCCTAATAAGCACCCAAAACCCAGAAAAATCAATTTCGCCTGTCAGTCTGCTAGTCCTTTGCCTTTATGTTTGTCCAGAGAGCTACATGCTATCCTTTTATAAGCGCTTTTGCGAGGACAGTCACACTGAACATAAATCGACTTCCATACCACCTCGACAACAGCGGCCCTCTATCTCCTGTGCCCCATATGGGCTGTTTTAATCACAAAGTCAAACTCAACACAGTTTGTGTGCATCTGTTTTAAGAGTGATCAATTTTTAAGATACTCAGAAAAAAAAAAAAAAAGGAAGAAAAATGGCTAAATCCTGCGATTGCCTCGGTTGCTGACAGAGGAGAAGCGAGACTCACAAGTAGTAGTGTCGCCCGGGGTTGCAATGGAATATCAGCTGTTTTCATCAAAAACTTCAAAACTCCACTAGAATGGATACAATGAAGTTTTTAACCTAAAATACTCTATTCAGAGATAATCGGCAGTTAATTAGAGCATTTAATCTCAAATGCTCTCTTTCAATACACACTTTTTTACTCCGCTGCTCTACAACGGATAGAACTAAGAGAAGTAGCAAATTATGCATTTATTATGTAACGTTTAGTTGCCAATTCTCAGTAAAGGATAATTTAACTGCTGGATCTGCCCTCCATTCGAGTGTCATGAAACAATAGATTTGGGGCAGTGCTATTGTGTTAAGTGCCATTTTGATGTGTTTTTATATCATGCTTTGATAAAGTTAAAGTGGAATGAATACACCTTAGCCCAGGAACCATGGCAAAACATCGCATCTGTGCCGCAAGTGCTTTCATAGTCAAGCTAATTATTGATATTAGGTCTTTTCCTCTACCTCCGGACATGAAGTGGGATAGGGCTAAAAGCTGTGGAAAAACTTACAGCAAAAGCACATGAAACAATATTTTGCAAATATTAGCTCCTCTGTCTGAAATTGTTTTGTCTGGTGCATTTGATTTAAAAATCAACAAAATAGTTTTTTATTTTATTTTATTTTTTCAAATGATTTGAGCAATTGGTTAGTTCTGAATAAATAGTTTCTAACCAAAGATGTCAACTGCTCAAAAAACCTCCTAAAAGGAAAGGTAACTGAAAAGGTAGGCAGTTTAGTTCTAAGTTTAAAAAATGGCCTCACTTTCACTGTCTCTTACAATGTATGCCAACATGTTTCTGCTCTTTCTTCCAGCTTCTTCCAGGATCCCTCCCAGCTTGATGCAAAAATTGACGTTCTGCTAGGCATCGTACATGGCATCTACACATATGAACAGATGTGCCTATCTCTCAGGGCAAAGGCCAGCAACTCAGGCCAGCTCATATCCAGGCTTATTTATATCTTCAGTTAGTTTTTTTTTTTAACAGATTTTCAATTAAATGCTATCATGTGGGAACACTCAGTGAAATCTCTGGGTGGATCACTGCATTTAAAGGACATATTCTTGAGTCCTAGAGTATTTAAAAGTGAAACATCAGGCTGGGCGTGGTGGCACATGCCTATAGTCTCAACACACAGGAGGCTGAGTCAAGAGGATCTCTGTAGAAGTGCATTTGAAAGCATAGCTCTCAGCCGAGCATGTTGATGCATACCTGTAATCCCAGCACTCAGGAGGCTGGGGCAGGAGGATCATTGCAAGTTGAGACCAGCCTGGGCTACAAAGTGAGTTCAAGGCCAACGTGTCTCAAAAAAAAAAAAAAAAAAAAAAAAAAAAAAAAAATCATCAGATAATCCAAAGTATAACTGGCTCAGAATTTGCTAGGAAGTCTTCTCTCCTTACTTTAGTAACTCCTTAAATCAAAAGACTAAGAGATCCCACAGCAAATGTGTGAACACCTCTGCCATCCACGCATTCCACTAACGTGCACCAACAGTTTAGTATGAACTATAAATCCAGCCATGTACAAAACTACTTTTTCAGTCCTGTGTACAATTTTTATCAGTCCTACTATCTCACCATTAAAAAGTACTTGAGAAATTCACTTCATTTTTCTAGAAAAATATTAAAAGTGAATAAAAAAGACTTTAAAAAACTCTCAAAGCCTTTTTAATTAGTTTAATGTTGAGTGCTAGACAGTAAGCAATTCATCAAAATGCTAACATCTCATTTTAAAGTCAGCTAGAGTCCATTTTTGAGGTAACTACTCATATACACATGTACAAAATCAGAGATATGCCCTTTTTTTTTTTTCTTTTTGTCATTTTGAGACAGGGTCTCACTATGCAGTTCAGGCTGGCCTTGAGCTCACTTTGTAGTCCAGGCAGGTCTCAAACTTGCAATGATCCTCCTGCCTCAGCCTTCTGATCCTACCTCAGCCTCCCAAGTGCTGGGATCACAGGCATGTGCCACCACACCCAGCTAAAAGATATGTTTTCAAACGCACTTCTTTAGCACTTAATTCTGTTTCCTTAGATGTGGAAAGCAAGATTATAAATAAAACTAAACAGAGATTAATATAGATTGAACATTCTTAATCAAAAAATATGAAATCTGAACTGCTCCAAAATACAAAACTCTGAGTGCTAATGGGACTCCACAAGTATAAAAATTTCATACCTGAGCTTAGGTGATATGTTGCAATTAAAACATTAAAACTACTACGTAAGATTACCTTCAGTCTATGTATATAAGATGCATGGGAAACATAAATGAATTTCATGTTTAGACTTGGTATTATCCCTTAGAATTATGTATATGCAAATATTCCCCAGTCAGAAAAAAATAAATCCTATGTCTGAATCTCTTCAAGTTCCAATTATTTTAGGTAAGAGAACGTCAACCTGTAATCTATCAAGTGATTCCTTTTTCAGAATAGAATAATTGAATTTCTGTAGTATGAGGACCCCCCAAAAAAAAAAACCTTTACAATACACTTCCTAGTCTTTGCACAGGAAACCCTGCATTTTTCTAAGATCACTGTGAATCCTGTACCTATATGCAATATTATTCTTATTGTGGAGTATGAAGTCTTTATGAATCTTTTATTAGAAGAAAAATAGGCCTTACAGCACTATTTAAGTTTTCTTGACATACATATTAAAAATTCCTTAAGGCAAAAAGAGTGAACTAGAACTAATGGAACTGTGCAGAACACCAGCCAGTGCAGGTGAGGTAGACAGTGTGAAATGATTAAGGTCGAAGAGCCAGAAAGGGTTAATGGTGCTATAAATATGAAGTACATTAAAATATTTACTTTTGTAGTAAATATTATGTCTAGAGGCATGGCTGTTTGGATAGTCCTGAAACCAGTGAGAAATTTATTTTAGGGAGAGAAATTCAGTAAAGGGGCCTGGGATATGAGCTATTTGGATAGTTCAATCTTAAATTGTTTCATTGAATTTCAGATATCATCTATGTGGATTTCTGTCTTCATTCCCATTCCCTCCTACCACACGATGCTCTACACCAGAAATACTTTAGTAGAACTGCAAATCGGATTTATCTGGAACTAACGAGCTAAGGTTTCAAGAGCCTTTGCTCATGTGGGCGCTTCCAAGACTCGTTGAAGGACCAGGGCAATGTAAGTGAACAAGGACTAACATTCTTGTAAAACAGGAAAAGGGA